>SRMA01027350.1:428262-498548 GCA_007224835.1 Danionella cerebrum
GAGAGAGAACAGGTGAAAAAAGAAAAGGGTGAGAGAGCGAACAGGTGAGAGGGTGAGGGAAGGGTTGAAAGAGGGTATGGGTGAGAGAGAGAGAAAGTATGAAAGAGGGAACAGGTGAGGGAATGGTTGAAAGAGGGTATGGTTGAGAGAGGGAAATATTTAGAGCAGGAAGATGATCACAAGCTGATCTTTGGAGTTGTTCTTCAAGACAATCTAAAACAAGGCTCAGTGGTATGTGGCCTACCTACACTCCCTATAATGTCTGAGCACGCTCCTGAGGAATGGCATTTTTGAACAAAGTGAGACGCAATGTCGCTGAGGTGCGGGGTTGGATCCAGGCTGGTTTCTTGGCATCAATGCTTTAATTAAGCGGGAACTGCTGACACTCGTCTGCTTCATGAAGCCTATTGTTGATGCACCTCAGTATTGTGTATGTCTGTCACAGGTGCCCAGTTTGAACCTGGTCTTGTCCACCAAGAGCACCAATTGTAAATCTGACAAATCCCAAATTGGACGGAAAGTATTGGGTGTGAGTACAGGACACACACCATTTTTGAGCAAAAACACTACTTAGTAGTTCTTGTTTTAAACTCCAAACACTTACCCTGCTGCACCCAACTCCACAACTCTTGGTGTACAGCCCTAGTGAGCTGCACTACTACAAAAAAGATGAAGACGTGGTAGTGGTCTGTGGTCAGCACCTGCGGAACCAATCACTGCTTTTTCACTGCTAGTTCACTCTAATTTCTAAATCTACCAGGTGAAGTCCACACAGCGGTGTTTCCTAACAGCATAAGTTGATATCAAAGAATTGTGGTGAGCTTGGACTTTCATTGGAATGATTGTTTTTTTTCTACCTATGAGTAACCATGAGTGTTAATTCACTTGTTTCATGAGTTGCATCCAGAGACTCTATTGACAATTGTAAATAATTTCAGCCTTACTCTTTGCATAGATCTTATTGATGAAAATCTGATTTTTTTTTGACAGACCTTCATTTTGAAGTACATATCACAAACTAACAAAATGCGTTGCCTACTGCAGTTTCTCATAATACGAAGTTGTAAGTCTGGCTTTATTTTAACATAATAACACAGTGTCTGTCTTGAGATTGAGTGGGATTGTGGCAGCACTGGTGTCTGCCTGGAACACTTTGACTGACACATTTTGTCTGAAGTTGAACGGCGCTGTGGGCTTGTTGTTAATGTCAGCCAAAGTCAAACTGTGAGCACTGTATTAGCATACTCACTGCCTCTCCTTTCTAACACACAGGGACTTCAAGAAAATTGGAGTGACGATTGTTGGACCTCAGAAGAAGATTGTGAGCAGCCTAACAACACTTGAAACACACTCAAAGAACAGTCCAGTTCCTGTGTAAAAACTGACAAGAAACGGCTGAAAAGACACTCTTATGAGATTGATGCTGCTCCGGCTTAACGAAGAGGAAGTAGGTGTTAAATGAAAGGAGGAAGTCCGTGATATCCTGGAAAAGCAGTATAACTTCCCGGAGAATGACCTCGTCTTCCCAGGCCAGAGGCGAAGTGGTGAAGCATGCGTCTCTCTGCGACTGAGCTGAGGATGCACAAGATGGAAGGAATCTGGACCTCATGATTGGGGCGACCAATGTATTTTTAAGTGGCAGTAGTGAATTGTATTCAGGAACAAGCTTTCTAAAAGCACCCGTCTTCCTTGAGGAAGGTAGCACTTCGATAGGCAATAGTTTAGTGGTTTGAGGCCACTTTGAGAAAAGAGCCCTTTAAGCGAGGAACAGCAGATGAATACAGCACTGCTGGATAATCTTGAGAGTGGTCTGGTAATTCCTGTTACTTCGGACTTATTTGATTTTATACTTGCTTAGAGCCATTCTCCAGAAGCAGGGATGGATCAGAGGTGTTCGGTTATTTAGTATCACTAAAAACAATTGGTTTCTTACTGTACTGTAGCCCACGATGTTTGACGTACCCATATGTTCATACATAATGTTTGAAAACATTATCCTGAAAAGCAGACGACTTGTTAGGATAAGGTCCATAACAGTCATAGTGGGTTGGAAGCATTTTGCAACTTTATCTCAAAGTCTCGCAGATGCTGTGGGCTGTGTTTGAGATTTCTCAGAATAACGCTTTCAATATGCGCAAGGAAGTATTTTATTTCAGGCATTCTTGGTGAAATATGTTGGCAGGAGCATGCAAACCAGTAGTTTGAGGGAAAATAGCAGTACATCTGGTCATCCGTGACACTGTAGAAATGGAAACTCAGGTTCATGCCACTGTAGGAGACCACTTCAGTATAGTATATCGTACTGTTTACAAGGGAAGTCCATCTACATTTTAAAAAATTCTCTTTTTGTTACTTGGGCCACATATGGGCATGCTGAAAGGGTGACTCATACATATTCATTAAACATGTTTCACATTTGTTGAACATTACAGTGAAAGTTTATGTTTAGTTTAACAAGACAAATAAAGAATACATACTTTCGTTAATTTGCATAATGAACATCCTCTGTGCACTTGAATGGCTTCTGTGATTGGATCATTTTCTTTGGTTGTTTCTCCATCGACAGGTCACAGAAACTAAACTGAGATTACCTGCTATTCAACAGCATTAGCTTTCCACAGAAGCGTATTCATACACACTTGCCCGTTGACTGAAATGGTGCAAAAAAACATCTTTTCTACTGTCTGCGAGAGCAAGTCCCTGTCCTGCAGGGTCTCCCTCAGTTTAGTCATGAATACTTTCAAAGAGTAAGTTGTTTATTTCTTATTGATCCTTTTTAACAGCTGAAGGGCCCACTGGATTGGCTCATTTAAATCATTTAGGCTGCTTTCACACCTCTAGTTCGTTTAATTTGGTCTGGACCAAAGGGAACAACTGATACTTTGAGAACTAAATCTTCAGGGGACAACATTCTCACCACACTCTCTCTGGTCCGCAACAGCTGAAAACAATGACGTCATTGGCCACATATATCTTCGTACATGTTTTCTTGACTTCTAGAATGAACACGCCCAAGGAAGTGAACAATGCCTGAAGCCTGGAACAACGTGATCAAAATGGATTGACTTCGTTGCTTGATTTTGACCCTTTGCATCTTTTACTGCATGATTTGTATTAATCACTTCTGAAGCGCGGATTACTCTACCCTAAATGCTGCTTGAGACAAACGCTAACACATGTTGCCACGTTCAAGGCTGTATTTGTTCAAAATTTGTCTCTAGAGTTCATTTGGAACCTGCCCGAGACCACCTCGTTGAGCAGGTCTCTGAGAGCTTTTTTAGTCCACCTTTGGTGCAGTTTGAGTTGCTTTCTCACCTTCCCGAACTGACCAAACTAAAAGAGAAAAACGAACTCTAGTTAAAAATGAATCAAACTTAAAAAAGTCTACAACAAAAAATCAACTGTGTATCAGTTGTTCCCCTCGGTACTGACCAAATTAAACGGACTAGAGTTTAGAGTTGCGTACTTAAGAGTTTATGTTGAACCTGAATATATGTAACCTGATTAGTTTAATTACTTTGAAATGAATCAAATCCAACTGTTAATGTCGCTTTACTATTCAGTTTGTTTTCTGTTAAACAAGTATAACCACCGACTGGGATTCCGTGAGATTTAGAGGCTGCAAGTTTGCAATGGAACACGTTCATTTCACATCTAAGTGGCTAAGCATGAGCAAGCATTCATCTCCATCTTTGTGTGAACAATGTTGTTTTATAAAAAGAGAGATCCTTCTGTGCATCGCAATCATCGTATCCAGTTGTCGTCTGAATCCTTTTCTTTCTGCCTGTAAATCTCACTTCTTCCTGCTGTGAGCATGCACATGTGAGCTGGACCTGATAGAGCAATGACAACTCCAGAGGTACCTCGTCCATCCATCCATCCATCCATCCATCTACAAATGAATGGACAAACCTGAAGTGTTACAAAACACTATTGTGTTATTTCTTTGTGTTCATTTCTATTGAATTTGATTTTACATAAAAACTACTCAATATTTATTTCTTCACACAGACCCAGCGCACAGAGCAGTAGAATTCATAAATTATGACATGGTTATTTTGGAATTTTTCATATTTGAGGATGTTAAAGGATTATGTTTTGAGGAGCAATACCGTTTTTCTTCATGTTCTCTATCTTTAGATTAATGTTTTTTTGTGTGTGTGAGTGTGTAGATGGCCTTGTCTACTAATGTAAAATGATTTGTAGTGCAAACATTTATATTTTTATAATAAACAATCTCAAAGTATTTTCTAAAGAATGAACACTGGTAGAAAATGTCTTGCTGGTTTGTTTTATTTGATCATACACACCCACAAATTTGAATTCTTAATGTTTACACTGATTGACCACATGTCATTATCAGCACAATTAAAGCGTGATACTCTCTTTGACTTCAATTTTTACCCCAGAAAGAGGCTCAAACCATTAAATAATCATTTATAGAAATCTGCAAAAGATGTTTTGCTCATTTGGTCCACTACAATGTAATTTAAAACCACCTTAGACGTGATTGAGTATTCGTCCGTCATTCAGCAACTTCCAGCCCTCCCGCTCCATCCAGCAATGCTCATGTTTACGCCTCTAAGCATAGCATATTTTTTTACATAAGAGCTAGCAGCAAATTCGGCTAATTTTACGCTCTCTATCAGGTATATCCCCTGGTTGGTTGGAAATTGGGTAGAACTCAAAGGCATCTTTCAAAATATGGCCTTTATTAAACTACAATTAAACTGAAGTACAAAAATAAACAACAGAAAAAGGCCTAAGTATGAAAAACCTCTCTGACTTTGAAGAAGATAAAAACTGTACAAACTTTATGAACATTCATTTTCCAACCCGCTTATTCCCTTTTTTGGGGGTCACAGGGGACTATCTCCAGCGCACATTGGACAAGAGGACAGCGCACATTGGACAGGTCGGCGGTCCATCGCAGACTGTATGAACAACACAAACAAACAAAAAAACTCACATGCAGGTTCCAACAATCAACAGCTAAGACATCGAGAAGTGTTCAGTAAAGTCCATTGATTCCTCAACGAGAGAGAATAATATGAGAGAGTGATAATAATAACGGGAAAGTGCAAACTTTTGTGAAGCTAACAAAGCTGTCCTCTGTGAAGTAGTCCTCTGCACATTCTAAATATTACAACTTTTAATCTTTGAAAAGCAACCTGTGTCAGAGACTCTCAGCTTTCGGACTACTGCAGAAAGATGCTCCTGGTTCAGCTTTACAGCTGAATACAGTATAAATAGACAGAATTACAGTAATTAATACACAGCATTTGTACAACAATTTCATACGTAATGTTTATACTTCACGAGGAGTTATTACAGGGCGTGCCTCTGTACTTTCATTTAGACCAAGTTGTTTAGTTGGGTCACCCACATTTAACAGGGTGACCATCCTTCCACCTAATCAGCTCACTGGGCTAGTATTATAACAAATCTCATCTGTTTCTGGACAGCTTACCTTGTACGTTCCAACCCATTTTGAACCTGGTTTGTACCTAATTGTGATTAAACAATTTGTGCGCACTTTCCATAAATCATATTTTCTTTATTTTACTCTTCAAACATCACTTTGTTTGTCTCCTGTATAATATATTTAACTGAAATATCGTATCTTATGATGACATCTAATGATTTATCAGGTTTCATCACACGCAATGTGTTTAGCCAAATTTCTCAAATTCTGAGTGGTGCATCTGCAGATGTTCACTGAGCCTTGGTGTATCACATATTTATCTTTAATAAAACCAGCTGTATGGCTCATCTCTCCAATTTTGTGAGTATAGAGCAGGCCCAAAGCGAGTAAAAGTCTATTAAACTCTAAACAAGACAGAGCAGAATCTGTGACCCAGATCCGACCGCCTGTGAGTGTCCAACCTGCTGGAGTTCTCAACCTGCTGGACTACCAGTCAAAGCTCAACTGAGCAGGACCTTGATGCAGCTAAGGCTCACGTTAAGAAGCCTGAGTTCCTTAAATCCTTTCACAGACTTCATTTTATTGCACTGTAGCTGCCCAGCTCTCCTCACACTAGTAAACGTCTTTTACATATAAACATCACTTTACGGTGTCCGTGACCATGAGAACATTATTTACATTATAAGACAAAAGCTATTTGCCTATTTTTTTATGCAGCCGCTATTTTGAGAATGAAAGAGAAGCTCTGGTGGGAAGAAACCCAGAAATAATATCAGGAAATCAAGAAAAATTACGCGTTCAGTCATTATCTGATCAATAATGAAATATATGCTTGTCGTAATGTAATTTAATATTCAACACAAATTACTAATTATCTTGGCAGTAGTTCCAGGTTTATCAATGCGATGGTAGCTTACCTATACTTCGGCTAAACTACTTTCTTCCAACCGGAGCCTCTCTTTCATTCTTACAATGGCGCCATGTGAAATAGGAAATTACGCATAGTCAAGAGGTAATTTTCTGTTTTTATCCCCTAAACAAGTGAGAGTGAAGGCCATATTGCAGAAAAGGTCCACTGATATGTGGGTGACAATTGTGGGATTGGCAGGAATTCCAAACGCTCATCGACAAAGTAACTTACTGTCACGTATCAGAGTAACTGTACACACTGGCAGGAGACCAACAGAGTTTTTAGTGAATAGTAGTCTTTCGAAGAGGTTTATATCGCACAGGTTGGTTAGTCGACAATATTGCTCCTCCGTCTTTACTTCCTGGACTTCCTCGCTAGCTTTCTTCACAGTTTGCTCCGTGAGTTTCCTTTATTAAACTTCTTACCTGTGCTGCGCTTACCTTCACAAGTATTCCTGTTGGTGGGTGATCACCTGTTGAGCTCCCCTGTTAGCATCCTAGCCGGTGTGCTCCCTCTCTCATGCCTGCTCATCCTGACTCGATTTAATAATCAGTATTTTTGTTACAGCTTTGATCAGCTCTTTTGTGTAGACAATTAGCATTTTTGTGATCCTTAAGTTGTTTTTTTCTGGTGTTCTTAAGTTTTCACTTTTAGCTAATCACCATGCGAGTGTTCTCCGGGCCGCTCTCCATCAGCTCTCCCTGAGTGACGCTACGGCCTCTTGTATTACTGGGAGACCAGCACTATTGGAGTTATTCTAGAACCCCTGTATAGCTTATGTCTCCATTGCTTCTATATACTTTGGCTTGTGTCATTAGACTACGGCGGTCTCCAGTCTATTGTGTACAATCACTCTGATACGGGTGCCTCAACTCTGTGACCAAGCCAACGGTGGTGATCGCACACCAACAGGATCACTATGGGTTGAGGCTGGATCTGAAGAGTAAGCGTAGCACAGGCAAGCAGTACTTAGTAGAAACTCATAAAGCAAACGAGGAGGAGTGCTTGTGAGGGAGTCCAGGAAGCAACACGATGACAGCCCATGACCTGTTGGGAGTTGAAGTTTTTATAGGGAACTTCGGAGACTGTGGTTGGAGGATAAAGTAGGTAGTTGCAGGCAATCTTGATTTGTGTTCACACTATTTGAGTCACACTCATGTGAACATGGCTTCTAGAATGAGGGGAATGTGGGGGTTTTGGTATCGTAGTCGGATTTCCAAGGCGAATGGCAGTTGGAGTTTTGATGGCAGGGGAGGCGGCAGTGTTGATGAGTATGTACGAGGCTGCATATAATTTAAATCCCCTTTTTTCACATACGAAGCACATAGGTGACGTTAGTCTGGGAGAGATCCTGGAGATAGCAGATATTGAGCACAGTGAAACCACAACTTACTGAGCTCTATTGTGAAAAATCCACAACAAGGGTTGTAAACTAGTGCTCAAACACAGATACCCATGGTGCACAAACGGTTACAGGGGAGTTTACCAGGCAGTGTCACATGCATCAGTTTTCAGTTAGTGATTGGCTGCTTCCAATATTGAAGAGAACAATAAATTAACAGTATTAACCGGTTAATCTTCATCTAAAATGGCGTTTCAGAACAGTTCAAATTGATTCCGTTTTTGTTCCATGATCTGGTTCAGAGCTCTTACCTGTAACAATAGTAGCAATGATGCCATTGTGAATTGTTTATTTTACAAGGAAGATATTGCTTAGGTGAGTGAGCGCATTGTCTATTCTATTTGCAATGTTTTAAGCACACCAAAAGATTTACCAAGTGTGCGATGATACAGATTTGAAACCGCACATATGGCTAGCAGCTCAGCTGTTCTACAAGCTTCTGTTCTCAAAGCAATAGTCAGACAGGCCGTGTTACAGCTCTTCATCGATAAATCTTATATACCCGCCAGATATTGTTAGGCCCGTAATTTATTAGATGGTTTTGAAGCAAACTACCTTTAGAAATCCCAGCCAGCCTATCATAGCTATTCTGAGGATTAGTACTCAGCTGTACATCTTGAAAACTTGAACTGAACCAGATTCATTGCTCCAGATGTTCTCAGGAACGGAAAGAGCTGGGGAGGGAACCGGCCGTCGCTCTTTGGGACTCAGGCAATGAATTCAGTATGTGGGACACAGCTCAATTTGTTCAGCAGGTGATCTATGGTTGCTCTTTTCAAAAAGGAAGATAATCAAAGTAAATTAATAGCAGACAGCCAGGTAAAAGCACAGACAGTGCCTCGACTCACAGATTCTTTCCCACATCACTATAACAAGGCCTCAGGAGTGTTATGTGATAGAATGTGCTCAGACAAAGAACGGCTAGCAGTCATCTGACAGGATGGGGTCTCAACGCATAGCTGTGAGGACTGTTACTGACAAGAGAAAAAGCACACATGTTGCTTATTAAACATTTATAAGACATTGTTTTACATTTTGTGCAGCTCTGATACACAGTCGATGTGTATTTCTCTAGTCCTTTTCTTCAGATGCTTCTAACAATCACTCGAAAACATCTCAAGTAACCATTGCTTAACTAAAGCTAGTCAACTGCTGTGTATTCTAACAAAGATTGCCATTAAACATCTCAATACTCCCGACCACTGTGTACGTGACAACTTTGATGTGGGCTTGTAAGAGTGGCATTTAAATGTATTTTTAATTACAAAATGGAATGATTATCAAGGTAGAAATTTGTGTTGATATGGAGGAGTTCGTGACATCATGCAAAGTTCCCCTATGTAAATTAACCCCCATGTCTCTATGATTTTCCTTAGCTGATATAAGGATATGCCAAAATGGTTGGTATGGTAAAGTCATGCTACTATGGAGAAGTCAGTTACGTGAAATAATGTTCCCTTTGTCATTATAAGGTATATAAACCATGTGTGTGTCATTTACTAGATTCTGTAGAGTGCTGAAGTTTCGGTTTCTAGGGAGTCATCCATGATGTTTTTTACATAAATCTCCAATTAATCTACGATGTTTCTTCTTGAAGACATTTCGGTTGACTTTTACCATTCGTTGTCAATGGTCATTATAAGCCACTGGTAAATATTTAACTTCTAGATCCTGGGGTTCAAATACTTTTAAACAGTGCTTGGCATGTTCTTGCACAGACTGATAATCTCCACAAGTGTGGTCTGTTTGAAGTTTCTATGAAGTTTGACCGATGTTTAGCTAATGAAAAATTTCCCAGCATTCTCTATGATTTCCAAGAATTCCTTTTTAGTACCAGTCTGAAACGAAATAGCAAAAAGTTTGGTGGCTGTAGTTCGAATGGTGTAAGAGAAGATAAGATTTACATCACCAAACTTTAGATTGTTTGTCTAAAGCCAGAGACAAATGACGAGCCAACATAATTGTGTTTTGTAATGTAAATTTGAGTTAAAGTTCTCAATTTGTTTATTTCAATAATTTACCTAAGGTATGTGTTTTAGACATGTACAGAAAAAAACACGTCCCAGAGAAAAAAAACCACACTCACAATTCCAATTCCCATGGGGAACTACATGAAAGGGGCTACCCACTTCATCTCCATGTGGCCAAGCTACAGGAAGCACTTGGCTGAGGTTATTGCTGCCATGGGAGTTTGCATTAAATCCCTCTCTTCCTGCGCTAATCCACTCGCTGCCGAAGAAACTCACGTCCACCTTTCTATGAAAATGTAATTTTTTGTAGACGTGTCCTGATGTTTGATTTAGCAATATAAAGTGAATTTTATCAAACACCCAATATTTATCTGTTCATGTGATCCATACAACGAATGATTAAAAAAATAACAATTTGACAGGCCATCAAAACCAAACCAAAAACGTGGTACGTACCAAACTGTAAGCTTTGTGTACTTTTGCATCCCTACTAGTTACACCCAAAAATGTACTGAAGTAATTGTAACCCACCGCTGATTCTCTCTTTGAGTAACTGCTGCAACATAGCTGATCATCCTCTTTTTTTAGTCCGTGTCTTGTCCTGTCTGGAGTGTGTTGAACTGTGTGTTGTCCCCGCTGTGAGCGAGGGATCTTTCCTTCTCTGGAATACGGTGGTTGTCTGAACCTGGGAGGTAGCTCCGGTGCATCACTTCCAGCATTGAGTGTTACTGGAAACTGTCTATGAGTGAACTGAGTCGATGGGCTACCTCTTCTCTTGAGTATCGAGTAAATATTGAGTTCCCTTACAGTCGAGAACGCAGATGAATGTTGAGTTCTTCGACTAGGGGACTTACCGAACTTGGAGGTGGTACCAAATATATTACGGGCAAATTAATTGATTTGCGAGTGTAGCCCCGACTGGCTATAATCTATTGCGGGGAAGTCGCAAGGTGCTGTCACAGCAGGGCGACCAGAAGGAGTGCACCTTGATGTGGAACAGGGTGCGCGGAGACCGCATTGAGACCTGAAAAGGGATTCCCACGAGTACATGTCTCCCCAGCCAATTGGATGGGGGAAAGACGAAGGTCATCATTCTGCACCACAAGGGGGGGAAGAACGGAAACGGGGTAATACAAAACAACCTGAAAAGGGGTTTGTATAGAATACACAGACTGGGCCACCCAGAGAGGGGGGGGGGGGGGTCCCGAAGTCCGGACCCGAGTTCTGTAGGGGTCAGGCCCAACGGCAAAACCTTACTAACAGAACCTAGCAGAGCTGACTACTCCGCTCAGTTAGATGCCGTGTGGGGGGAGGATAGAGTTCACCGGCCCACCGTAAGGGAGCCGTGAAAGAAGGATTCACCGAGCCACCGTGAGGGAGCCGTGAAGAAAAAATTGTCAGCAGGCGCAGCACATCCATAACCCGGTTTCTGACGAATCAGAAACCGAACCAAAGCCCTCATCAGATGTTGGAGTCGGGGATGAGGGAAAGGATGTTCGACAGACCCATGGGAATTTGCGTCCATGGGCCATCCCCCAACTGTGCCTCCTTGAGGGAACGGGGTTACGTAAGGTAACCTAGACGTTCTTAATTGTTAAACTTAATTGTTTAAATTGGGAAACTGTTACTAACTAAATAAGCTAGAACTCTTATAATTTTAAAGTAATATAAACTTTAATAATATGTTGGTAATAATTCCAGCAATTTTAGATGTGGACTGAAAAAGTCCACAGACGCAGCTTCAGCCGATTCTACTCTCAGCCCAATCATTGATTTAAGTAAATATGATATTACAACATAATATGGCATGTATTATGTTATTGATCTGCTCTTTAACATCTTGTGAAAGTGAAAACAATGACAGTTTCTCCAGTAATTATTCCTTAAGCTATTCATTTTCAAGCACACCAGCGAGGTGAGTATCTCATGAGGTATCCACAAAATATCATCTTAGGTTAACATAACTAATAATATTTCAACTATGTTATGATATCATGCTGTTATTTCCGTTACTTTATGTTTAATAGGTATAACCTCTCCAGGGTGTACCCTGCCTTTCACAAAAAGAGGTTAAAGGAGTTTTCCAATAACGTTTAGTGTTTCTTTAATGCTTGCACCGTCTGGACACCCACTTTCACACATTTGATTTTAAGGGACCTCGTAGTTTATTCTCAACATTATGCCTGTCCCTGAAAGCGCTTTACACCTGTAACCAAGACAATGTGTTGTAACTACTCAGCCGTGGCGGGCAGCTCTAATGTTAGACAGCAGGATTAAGCTCTGTTAACATCCTCTAGCAGATCTCTAAACGTAGATTATAGTTACATCGACGTAGGCTAAGATGTCATCAAAAATTTTAAGCGAGTGCATTCTCCTCGTGGTGTAGATACATGTAGGGGGATTAGGGGCACTCCAGCGAGAAGGTAGGTGGCAAGACTTTGAAGCCAAACAACCTCTAATCTCCCACTCACGTGCAGGGGATCAGATTTCAAGAAGGCCAAACAAAACAACTGAGTTTCCTTTAAAAAATACAGCTCTTTCAAAAGCCTCCAGCTGTTTGCAGCTGTAGCACAAAGCAGAGCAGCGGCGTGCAAAGCCATAAGCGTGCTTTAATGGCAGAATGAACACTGGCTACATCCACCACTTCCTTGGGTCATTCCTCTGTCGTAAAACACTTTCAAAAAATGTTTCTTTATTTAATTACTTGTAATTTTTGTTATGAAAATCCTTGTCATGTACATGTCTAGCTACAAGAACTGGAGAATGGACCTGGACATAGCAAATAAACGCAGTTTACGTTTGTACAGCGGTGTACAATTGGGGAGGACTTCTACTCCACTTAACTGGAGATCTATATGTTTAACCGGCTGTTATGAAGCACTTTTTCCTTCTATATTTGTTATGGAAAGCCAAGTCAAACAATACCCACATCCCAACCTACTCTGCATAGCCGTACATGGCCATTTTTTTGTATTTTTTAAAAAGATCTAGGGCAAATGGGACCTCAAACAGGCGGGGCTTATGGCCCTTTAAACTCTTTGCAGAGACTTTGCCAACTTTGCTCTCCACGTTTCTTTCTCGAAAATAATGGGTCCCCACTATCGTTTTTAAGAAATGAGAAGCAGCTCATTGCAGAAGTTGGGGTTTAATACCTCCAACCATCAGCTGAAAACCACTTTTCTCTCTCTCGCTCAAATAAAATGTGATCATGTCCTCTACTAACTCTAGACATTCTTGAACGCTGACGTAAAATCCCTCAGATTTCAATCAGAGGAAAACCCACCACCACACAAACAAATAAACAAAAGAATGAAAATTGAAACTCTGTTGGTAATCTGAAAGCAATATTTTGGGGACTGAGCACTGGCCAGACATTGCTTTATCGCACACTCTGCATGAGTCGTGCGCTGTGTGTGTCACTGACTGATGGCTGAGACGTGCATTGAAGAGGCGTCTCTGCAGCAAGGTGGCACTGGCTCGTCAATCTCATGCCAGCCGAGGGAAAACTCAATGTCAATCCAGCAAGAAACAGGTCGGGAGATTAAACACGCTTCTCTGTTCTCGTCTGCTTAACAAATGATCTGTCAGATGCCCTGGGGAAATGATCACAAACATCAGGTCAGGTTTTATCATTTAGAACATAAAAGAATTGTTTCTCTCCCGATTGAATGCACACAGGGATTAGTTTGTCTGAGCCCCAACATCCAAACATCTATTTTATTTCTGCATTTCACTATTGTAGTAAATGTCTCAAATTCTATTTTCAATAATTATACTCTTAAGTGACTTGTATTCATGCTTTATTTTATTCAAATGTACTTTAACTCATGTCCAGCTGTTCTTGATGGCCATGCTCCATTGTTTTCTTTTAATTCTATGCTTTGTTTCTACTTTAATAATCCCATGTAATGAACATTGAATTACCCTGTGTATAAAATGTGCTGTACAAATAAATTTGCATTTGTGTTAATTAAAAAATGTTGCCTAACTCTAACAAGTTGCAAGACCACGCAGTGGTTTGGAGTTTAGAATGGTTCGCAAGTGTTTATTTCCTTGGTGCAAAGGTAATACATAGCTTTCCCCATGATGAATCAGAGCTAAACTCTGGCTTCTACCGGTTGGTTGGCCACCAACAATCGAGATGTCAGAACTATTGATTTGTAGCAAGTGTTTTCCTCAAAAAAGCTACAAGAACTGGAGAATGGACCTGGACATAGCAAATAAACGCAGTTTACGTTTGTACAGCGGTGTACAATTGGGGAGGACTTCTACTCCACTTAACTGGAGATCTATATGTTTAACCGGCTGTTATGAAGCACTTTTTCCTTCTATATTTGTTATGGAAAGCCAAGTCAAACAATACCCACATCCCAACCTACTCTGCATAGCCGTACATGGCCATTTTTTTGTATTTTTTAAAAAGATCTAGGGCAAATGGGACCTCAAACAGGCGGGGCTTATGGCCCTTTAAACTCTTTGCAGAGACTTTGCCAACTTTGCTCTCCACGTTTCTTTCTCGAAAATAATGGGTCCCCACTATCGTTTTTAAGAAATGAGAAGCAGCTCATTGCAGAAGTTGGGGTTTAATACCTCCAACCATCAGCTGAAAACCACTTTTTTCCAATAGGAAGCCTGTACCTGTTTGTTAAATCCAGACGTCCACCTTATGAAGCACCCGAGAAGTCTGGGATGGAACAATACCATATCTATTAAAGTTTCTGTCTCGTGACATGTCAAGCAAACAGTCAATCCCTCCAGCTTCCTGCTTCACCTTTCGCAGACTTTTTGAGTCTTTCCACGGTGTGACAACAAAATTAATGTGTCCCAGAGGGGGGCTAATAATTTAAACTTTCTTTAATCACAAAAAGGAACTTTGAAACAGTTGTCTGTCCACATAAAGTGATCCTCTGCAAAGGTTAGTGCTGCCATGGGATTGTCTTTCCTGATGCGAGGTTTGCACTCAGAACTCTAAAAATAAATCTGTTTCAATAGAATTGTTAGTCTTTTAAGCAAAGAATTTAATTGTATAACCAGCAGAGTCCTATGCATTATACTGCTATCTGATGCTTTTGTTCTACTAGAAATAATAATGCCGTGTGAATAATAATTATTTTGCCAGAAAATATACGTCTTATGACTAGCAATTGTTCAAAGGACTGTTCTTCATGTTTATAAAAATGTATCTAATTCTACAATTTAAGAAATGAGTTATATTTTCATTCATATTGAATCATTCATATTTGATTCAAAAAATGAACAAATAGACAGCATCTTTCTTGAAATTATATTCTTTGACTTTTCAATTCTATCACATCCTCAGTTCCAAATATTTGTTCCATCCCTGGCTGTAAAATCACTATATTGATATGAGTTTCATACAAGGCTCTTTCTGTACATTGAACTAACAGGAGCGCGGTACTATGTGAAGTCACGCGACTCCTGAACAATGCTATCCCCTTCAGTTTATAACCACTCAGCTTCTGCCACCCGAAGTAGAAGGAAAAGAGCGTAAATGAGGATAGAGACAAGTACAAAAAAACTGATTCAAAAAGAACCGTGCAGTTTTACAAGACCTTATTATAATGTTTCATCGGCAACAACAAAGATACTGATGTTTAGCCCAAACTAGCCGCCCACTGCTTCCACTCCAAGAAATTTCATACAGTGCTGTCACTGATCAAAAGCACTTCACTCAAGCCTGCAGAGGATTTACAGTCCTTTAACAATCATCATATTTCTCCTCTGAGGTTTATGGTGTAGAGAAGAGGCTTATGATCAATCAGTTAGGTCAATGGACCTCTCAAACTTTATCGTTGACCCTGAATGTGACACTTGGATGTGCACATGCAGTGATCCATAGCTTTTTACTGTTTGCCCCTTTACTAGCAGACCATGTGGCAGGCATGCTGTTCATATTATTTACAATAGGAACCTTTTCCTGTTTTTTTTCTGTTAAAATTTTCACACATTAGTTGTGCACATTAGAGAACTGACTGACTGATATTTACTTCAGAAATCAAATGTTTTTATTATCTAGAAGTGGTATTTTTTTTCTTAAAGTGGAGATTTTATTTTATCTCATGGTTTTTAAATAGTTACAAACGAACAGATTTACAGAAATTGCCATGATTGAGAAAAGTCAAGTTCTCTGCATTTTAAAGCAGTCATAATGTCTAGGTTACTTTCGTAACTCCCGTTCCCTGTAGGAGGGAACGCAGACAGTATTGTCGAAGTATCGACTGTAGGAAGTCCCACCTGGAAGGGGTGGAGCCGAATCTATAACGGGCAAAATGATTTGCGAGTGTAGATGATTAAGAGATTAATAAGCTGCTCTATGAGAGCAGAGCGTAGCTCTACACTCATTCTGCTTCTTCCGAGGAGCCGAACCTACTTACCTTAACGGCACCTCAGATATAGAAAACACAGACCGTGCCACCCAAGCTTTGGGGGTCCCTAAGTCTGGACCCGAGTTCTGTAGGGATCAGGCCCAATGGCAAAACCTTACTACAGAACCTAGCTCAGTCAGATGCCACGTGGGGGGAGGATAGAGTTCACTGAACCACTGTAAGGTAATCGCGAAAAAAGGTTCCTTCCCGTAGGACTAGGAACCTGCAGGCGCAGCACATCCTTGATCCGGGGATCCTAATGGTGCTGTAGGCCCCGGTCCTGAGGGAACGGATGTTCGACAGACCCATAGAGGCTGGCACTGACCGAAAAAGCATATGAAGAGCTGCTGGGAGTTCTGTCCAGATGGAGCCGAAGGATGTGGACTGGACATAGTGTACCCTGGGCTGGGTCTGCCTCCACCCGGGGCAGGGCCTGCAACGTCACCGTCTGGTCCCGGAAGGGGACAGACGGGACCTTGGGGATTTCCGGGGAAATAACCCAAGTAAGCGGAGGGCCAGAAGCCGAAGCCTCGACATCCTCTTCCTCGAAAAAGGACCTCCTGTACTTCAGAGCATTGCAGTGCAAACACTCTCACCTCACGAGCGCAGAGCAGCCGTGCTTGAAGCCCAAACACGCCACACACTTCTCGTGACCGTCTTTCAACGAGATAAATCCACCGCAGCCAGGAGAGATGCAGATTTTGCCCATCATCGGGAAAAAAACGGACGTGATAGGACAGAAATCTGCGAACATTGACAGGCTCTAACTGTGAATCAGAGGTGCAGCGATAAGATGGCTTTGCTATCTGGGCTAGCGACAGCACATCAAGCGCAGAGGTAAGCAGCCTTTGATATTTCAGCATTTGTTGAGCGTTGAAATAGAGAGCTTCCACCCTTTGACAATACTCTCTGCGTTCGACTGATAGACTGACATGTTCATGGGTGTCCAAGTAGACAGATGTTGCCATTTTTACATCAAAACATTATAATTTGGAAGAAAATGATAATTATTGAATTGTTTATTTGTTGTTTCATTTATGTCCACGGTCGGCTTGAGAAGACTCTCACCAGTTCACATACTACCAAGTTTTCTGGTGGACAATGATACTAATTCCTGTCAGAAAATCTCCAGTTACTGTCTGAGCATTTGATAATCTTTGGCATCACTGTTTTAACCCAAATGCATTTGTTCAATAAAATGAATTAATATAAAAACAATCGTTGTATGATGAACCCTTATTACTTACAAAGTATTGTTTTGCCTCTGGTGTCCACTTTGGCAAAAGTCGAGTTAAGGGATACACAGTTGCAACCAATCGCGAGATCCGACACAAGTTCGGGTGTGGTTGCAATCCGCTTGTCTTTTTGGGAGCCAGGAAGGGCTATAAACACTTTACTCTTGTCGGTAGGAGTGAGTGGCTCAGCCACCCTCTAGCTAGGACAGGGAAATACCATATGTCTCTGTCCCCAGGAGTCGACGTGGATACTCCATCACATAGCCCTGCCGGATTGGCTCCCTGCCGGAGCCACTGAGCTTTTTCCAGGCTTTCAGGAACTGCATCAGGAGTTTCTTTCTGGACACGCCAATGGTTCTCACAGCGGAGATGCATGTCTTCTGTGCAGAAAGGCCACTGGCTAAATCATGAGGCATCTCTGACTCAAGCCTTTTTGGGGACTAAGTTTCATTCATCCATGGCAAGCGGAAGACAGTAGAAGGGAGGCCCATTGTAGGCCCTTCCCAATGTCGTTGTGGCATGGGGAGGGCTTGAGATGGTCTGAGAATACGAGCATGTTTTACCACAGATGCCTCGACCGTTCATTCCAGAGAGCCAAGGGATGAAGACCCCATCTGTAGAAAAAGAAGCCCCCAAGAAATCGTGCTCTACTGAAGTGCCCCGAATGGGACAGACTTGTCCTTGATTCAAAAGCACCAGTGTCTGCCTTGAGTGATCCCAAAGCCAGCAGCTACAGTAACAGCTGAGAGGCCGTGTACCATTTTTGTGGCATTGGACCTTTGATTGTTTTTTTTTACCCAGAAGTTAGCTCATGTAGAAGTAGATTGTACAAAAACAAAGAGCAATTTGGTTGTTAAGTCAAACATTATACATCATTCAAAGTGAGATAACATTAAGAAGAACACATTTCTTATTGGATTATTTAATATTGCATTTGTCTTATGCTTTAGACCACTTTGCTTTATTTGTTATTTTGTCTTTGTGGACGGTTTTTACATTATCTTGAACAAGCACTATAAAGTTGAACAGATGTTTGTTTCTTCGTATAACTCAACAGTACAATGTGCTTCCCTCAGAGGTGCATTGTGCTGAAGCAGATCAGCCGGCTGCACTGAGAGCCACCTGACCAGGCCACATCTGGACCGTGGACTGCTTGTGTCAGCGAGGAACCTTATCTCCATCCAGACAAACAGTTGCCTGGAAGCCTATTTCATGCCAGGAAGAGCAGAGGCTTAAAACTGGGCCTGGAAAGAAGAAGAGAGCAATAACCCTACAAAGAAAAAAATCTCTACAATTTTCACATGAGCTTTTATGATGAGCTTTTCTGAGGCAGCCAAAATCCACTGCTCGTGAGTGATGCAGCTGTTTGGGGTTTTGTTCATTCAATTCCATTCATTAACTTGTGCTCCTTTCATGCTTTTCAGACATGACCACTACTTTCCATCTTCCACCATTCCATCTTCATCCAGCTTTAAACATAGAGTAATTGCAAAAGAATGTTGGAAGCTAAAGTCATTGCTTGATAGATTAAAAGTTCACACAGATAGCTTGGAGCAAGTCCATGGATGCCTTTAAAAACAAAAACTAAAACCTTAAACTCAATTCTAAAACTAACAGGAAGCCTGTGCCAAGTGTTTGTTAATAAACGAGCAGCTGCATTTTGGACCAGTTGCAAGCGATGTGCTGGTTTAATCCCAAGTACAGAGCAATGGCATAGTCAAACTAATAAAAGCATGTGTTGCCTTTTTACAAATCATTATGAGTTAAAAAGGGTTTTACTTTCACCAGCAAACGTAGTTAAAAAAAAACGAATCTGCTACTCGAGTAGAGTTTAACTCCCAAATTAGTGACCGTCGGTTTGCACTGTAATGACAGAGCATTTATCAAGAGAGTCAAGTGCCTTCGTATGATCCGACTAAACAGGGAGATTAAATGGTAGCTAACTTCGTGCTTCTCAATAATTGAACCTAGTGGTAGCATACATAAAGAAAACAAAACAGGAACCAGAATGGAGCCCTGTAGGACCTCAGAATCATTCATCACAACAGAGAAATCAGTTAGATAAGACTAAAACCACACAGTCCCACCTTTCCAATCACTGGAGTCAAGCGGTTGATCGGGAGGGAGTGAGATCGAGCATCACAAGCTGTCCAGAGACAGGAGAATGTCGTTTTGCACTTTTAACAGCGCAGACTAATATGGCGTGATTGAAAAACAGACTTGAATTTGTAGAGCAAAGAATTGTCTTCTAAAAAAGAGTGCAACTGGAGAACAACCTTTTCTAAAACCTTTGATAGAAAAGAAAGGTCTCGAAGAACAAATTGTTCTTCTGTTTACAATTATTAGCACATTATGTGATCTTTTGTCTTTCTCAGGTACTGCTAAACTAGAGGGATGAATACTTGAGGACCATGTTTGTATCAAGATTTTAGGCAATCTGCCTTCAATCGATCAAGCTGAGGAAGCTGTTCGTGGCTATGGTCACGAGTGACACTTCCCCAGCTTCCTTGTCCGACTGCTGTCAGGGAGCACAGTTCAAACTGGATTTTCTCATGAAATCTCAAAGTCAGAAACGTAGAACTTTGATAGCAAACACATTTGAAATAAATAATGATTTTCCAAAAAAAAAATTCAGATTTTTTCTTTATCCAGTCAATAAATCCTTATTTTTGAATGTTTTATTAAGCTCATGAAAACGATTTCATGGTTGCCTCTTGTGTGAATCACAAATCTCTTACAATACTATAGTTCATTAGGTTTCTCTGTCACAACAAGGTTTGTTCACTCTCAGAGGGCAGTCAAACAAAAGCCTCCTGTTGGGAAGAGCCAGTATGTTTCAATGGCTTTAGCATCGTTGACCCTGAGCTCAAAGATAAAGCTTTTTTTTCCTCTTAATTATGCCTGACATTTACAATTACTGACCATTTGGACTGTGAGTCGTCGCACCAGTGCTGTGGATTGTCAAACACTGTTAGAAGAGCAGGAATCAGCTGGCCATTATCAGACTTTGTGTTCAGCATGATCTGAGATGATTTTGAGCCCCTTGTAGAACCCAATAATAGATCTTTGTCACAAGTAGATCCAAGATTGGATATTAACACATTTTCCAAAGATTCAATGATAAACCAGGTTTCAGCTCAGGTTTTAACAATGTGAGATTTTTTTATTTATTAACAATGTCAGTGAGCATTATCAAAAACCCCTCTCTGTGAATCTACAGTCCCCTCTCAACAGCAAAAAACCTGTTGCACAGTTTAAAAAGATATTGAGCCAACTGGCAACTGATGTCATTTTGAACCACAGAATAAATAACATTCTGCCTTACTCTAAATTTGGAACATTAGTTTAGGCTAATATTAAAAAAATATATATAAATATATTGCAGCGGGGTGAAGAAGCACACAACAAGGAGCAGTGATGTGAAGAAGTGTCCCGAAAGTGTGCCCCTTGATCTCAGCTGCTCTCTAGAGAGAGAGAAGAGCCATTAGCATCTGCAATGTTGTGAGGTCAAAGCTCAACTAGCTTGGGTCTCTTCTCTCTCTTATTTGGTCCCGCTGATTGAGACAGTCCCGAGCGTTGGTGTCTTTTGCTCTGGACAGCCACTGGAATGGTGCGTGGTCCGTGCGGAGGTTGAACCGCCAGCCCAGGAGGTAGTACTTCAGCTCCAGGACTGCCCACTTGACGGCCAGGGCTTCCTTCTCGACGGCTACGTACCTCGTCTCGGCTGGGCTCAGCTTCCTGCTAATGTAGAGCACAGGGTGTTCCTCACCTTCCTTGACTTGCGACAGGACGGCTCCCAACCCTGTGTCCGAAGCGTCTGTTTGTAGCAGAAAGGGACGCTGCTAACCCTAACCCTAACCTGGGCGACAAATAGAGCCAGGTGACACTTTTGGGGGTTGGCAGTCAACCCTGCCTGCTGGAGCTCCGTAAGCACCCTCCACAGACAGTCCAGGTGTTCCTCCCATGGCTCAGAGTGGATCACGATGTCATCCAGGTAGGCGGCGGCGTAGGCCTGGTGGGGGCAGAGTAAAATGTCCACCATCCTTTGGAACGTCGCGGGAGCCCCATTGAGACAGTACTGAGGCAGTACTGCCAGTGGCCAGTAGGTGTCGAGAAGGCCGTCTTCACCTTGTCTTCTTGGGAGAGCGGAAACTGCCAGTACCCCTTTGTTAGGTCTAGTGTTGAGATGAAGCGGGCTCTCCCCAGGCGATCCAGGAGCTCATCCACTCGGGGCATGGGGTAACCGTCAAACTCGGACGTTGGCGGAAGTCGTTGCAGAAGCGGAGGGTGCCATCTGGTTTTGGGACCATGACAATTGGGCTGGACCACGGGCTCCGGGATGGTTCGATGACCCACAACTTCAGGATTTGTTTGATGTCCTCCTCTATAGGGTGCCGACGGGCTTCCAGAACTCTATAAGGCCGTTGCCGGACGATGACTCCGGGTGGTGTCCTGATAGAGTGTTTATCGGGTCTGCCCGGGAAGATGGGAGAACACATCCTCAAACTGACTGACCAGGTGCTGCAGCCCCTTTTTCTAGGCAGCCGATCCAGGTTGGTGTCGACCACTACCGGGGAGATGGAGGCGAGGGCAGTGAGCTGGTCCCGGGTCCCCACCCATTTCTTCAGGAGGTTAACGTGGTAAATTTGTTCGAGCTGTCGTCTTCCAGGTTGTCTCACCCTGTAGTGTACGGTGCCCACTCTCTTGATGATGGTATATGGGCCTTGCCGCTTGGCCAGGAATTTGCATGCAAAGTGAGCTTCTGCAACAGCATGTGCTCGAGTGTCTTCGTTGGACGCTGACACCTTCTATATACGCGATTCTTCGATCCACCGTGTCCTGTTGCCTGGCCAGGTGCTCAGACACCTGTTTCTGTCTTATGCTAATCTCTGTTAGACATTGTATGAGTTCCTCCATTTTCCAATGAGGCGCACTTACCGCACTCGATCTGAAAAAAACGAAAGAACGGGGGAAGAGGAAGAAAAAAAACCAACAAAGCAAAAAAAAACATTGTTACTTTTACTCTACGTCTTTTGGCTGTTTATTTTTTGTGTACTTTTCTTTTTCTGCTGATGATCTGCACCAGATGAAGAATCATCAGCTGACAATGAAAGAAATCTACAAGGTACCATTTGAGAGGAACTCTGACAGAGTGAAAGAGCTGCGGTACCAGTATGTAAATGTAAGTCAGTTACTGGTTGTCTCTCATTATAACCTTACCTGTAATCACAGTAAGCAGTAGTTCACTTATTTGGTTTCAATACCTCCTTTACCTGATTTTCAGAATCAGTATTTGCTTCATCTGACTTCAACAATTTCAACAGAAAACTGCAGTTTACTGTATTATACAAATATCATTATGATCCTTATTTTGCTGTCTCCCAATCAAATCTATGTAATATTGTAGGTTGTACTGTAACACCTCAGTAAGCCATCAGTATTTCCCACTCCCCTTTCTATCAAATACCCCTGCAGTACTTCCTCATAGGCCTATAACTAGCTTAGAACCACTGGAGTAGTGTCCTGTAGTATATTGAACCTGTGGGAGAGAACATGTCATTGTCTAACTGTAGTATATGACTCTTCTGTATGACTGATTTTATGTTCTTTACTCTATTTTAGAGAATAATGACATTGGAAGGACATGAGATCCCTCAAATCCTGGTGTTCGTGGATGATACTGGCTTGAACCTGGCCAAGGGCAGAAAACGTGGCCATAATATTATTGGCCACCAGGCCACAGTGGATGTCCCAGGTCAGCGAGGGAGCAATACAACCATGTGTGCTGCCATTTCTGAAAATGGTGTGGCCACTCACATCCCCAGTCTTGGCCCATACAACACACACAAGCTCCTCATCTTCCTGGATCGCCTTTATACCGATTTTATCCCTGACAATGAGAGAGGTGTCATAGAGCCTCACCTACCCATTGATGTAATTGTGTGGGACAATGTCAATTTCCACCATAGCCCACTCATTAGGGGCTGGTTTGCAACGCTTCCAAGGATGCTCATGGAGTTCCTACCACCTTACTCTCCTTTCCTCAATCCAGTTTTCTCTGCTTGGAGGTGGAGAGTGTATGAGCATCATGCTCAGGATCAGCCGTACCTGCACCATGCTAAGGACACAGCGTGTGACGACATTACAGGAGATCAATGCAGAGGATGGTGGCGGCATGCGCGCCGTTTCTTCCCTCGTTGCATCGCAATAGAAAGTATCCTTTGTGATGTGGATGAGAATCTGTGGCCAGACGGACAACAGCGTTTAAATAATCAGGAGGGTGAAGACAGTGGACAAGAGTGAGAGTATGAGTACAGAGACCACTGAATATGAAAGTCTGAATACTGAAAGTCCTTGTTTTTTGATTTTGTGTTTATACAATTTATAACTATAATGTACATTTTCTTTTTACATATAAATGAAAAATTGTTGGTAATGTGAGTGCATTCTGTGATGTCAAACCTTGAAGGCTACTCTTTTCTGTTGTATATTGTTGGTCCTCTGCCATAGTGACAAAACATCTAAACATTTTGTATGGCAGTACTCACACAATGCCAAAGGGACGATGCATTTTGGGGACACTGACTATTCAGAACCAATGAAAAAACTGTGACTTGAGACTTCTTCATTTACTTATTTGCTGACATATTATTATAATCTATACCGAGTTTGCCTCTAACCTGTGCCTCAGAATCTGAAAATTCGAAATGAAAGCTTTATAAAAAATAGGAATAACATTACCCTTTATGTTTTTATTTTTGTGATTAAAATGACATCACTGACACCATAGTATGTCAACATGCCTGCTGGGTAAAGAAGGTTCTGTGAAATTGTGTCATAGTGAAGTTTACTTCATTAGCCCCATTTCCTCGCACTTTGTCCAGAGCCAAATTCTAACAAGATTTAGTTGAAATGAAGCTGCGTGTTAATGTCAACAGAATGTCTACAGTTTACCATATGCTTAAATTGTTGTCCTGACAACTTCAGTAAACAAAGAAAGTCAGCAACCACAAGAACCTGAGACAAAACTATGAGATAGTAAAGAAATATGTGAATGGAAGAACTTCAGCCTCGTCTGAAAAATTCATTTGCAGAACCGTACGTGTTTGTTTACTGTTTACTGCTTGAAATCTAGTTCTGGAGATTATTTGTGAGGTTTTATGCAAATCTAAATGTAAATGTAAGTGGTGGGTCTGCAAACCTAAAAAATAAAAATGTATTTATTTCCGAACAGGCTGAAAGTCACTAAACACTGTCCTCTGTGCTGTGTCCAGAGACAATCTAAAGCTCTGTCATCTGAAAGCAAAGCAAAGCAATGCATGATCTCAATTTATATGGGCTGTAGATACAGGCTCATTCTGCTTCTTCCGAGGAGCCAAACCTACTTACCTCTACGGCACCTCAGATTTAACCGACTCAAGGTGCATGGCAGGGGAATGTCTGCGTTTCCTCATTCAGGGAATGGGGGTTACGAAAGTAACCTAGACGTTCCCTATCAGTCGAACGCAGACAGAATGTCGGAGTATCGACTGTGGATTGACTCGGTGCATGGCGCTTTATAGGGGGTTCCCAGTCAGGCCGACTCTAAGCTGTGAAGGTTAGGTGTTAGTCAAGGCGCCTGACTGGGAACTCCTTCTGCCCCTTAGCCCAGACATAGTCTAATACGGGGTGAGTTACGTTCTGCAGAGCAGGGCAACCAGAAGGAGTGCAGAAGGAGACCACATCGAGACCTGAGAAGGGCTTCCCGCGAGCAAAGCTTTCCACCGGCTATAAAAGGGGGCGGAATCAAAGGTCATCGTTCCCCGCCCAGGTAGGGGAGGGAAAGGAAAGGGGTAATAGAAATGCACCTGTGCAGGGGCTTTGTATAGAATACACAGACCGGGCCACCCAAGTGTGGGGGGTCCCTAAGTCCGGACCCGAGTTCTGTAGGGATCAGGCCCAGTGGAAAGATAACCTTACTACAGAACCTAGCAGAGCTGACTGCTCCGCTCAGTCAGATGCCGCATGGGGGGAGGATAGAGTGCCATGTAGAGGAGCCTGCCAGAATTTATAGCTCTTCATGCATCTCTAGGAAGAAAGGTATTGGATGTATGTGGGTCCCAATTCCACCCCAGAATTCAACTGAAAAAGAGGGTAGACAGAGGGCACAGCACCTTATAATAAGATCACAAGTGCTAAGAGCATCACACATGTCTCTAGCCCAGAATCACCATGTGCTGCTCAGGAGTGCATCTCAAAATCTCAAACGGAGACTAAAAGCAGACACACCCCTTCCAACGCTGTGAAGGATAGCAGATCATCTGCAGGGTGTGTGAGATCATTCACATGCCAGATGAGACGCATATTAGAAGCGTGTGGGTGACATGAAGAGGACCTGGCGCCCGCTAACCCACATTAACATTGGATGTATCAGAGGAGCTCAAGTGAGTAGGAACCTCGTCAGCCGCTCTCAGGGACCATTGACGCTCTGAAGAACAGACTCTAATCTTTCAGCGTTTAGCGTCAAAGTTTGTTCTGGGTAAAAGACAGAATGAAAGTTGGTTTCATTGGGCTTAAATACCCAGCTGATTGATGTCAAATCCCCTACACCTGCACAATGATATATACGTATCAATGGCCCTTTGAATTGGTGGACTCCTTCCCACCAGTCATCTTATGATGCAATACACCATAGTGGACGGCTAAAGGGGAACAATTTGTTATGCCCTGTAAGTAAAAAGTAACACTTTTACACTCACACAGCACAGCTGGCTCCACAGCTGAAACTCCAAACATGTTTAACACGTGTGTTTGTGTGTGTGGTTGAGGGGGTTGGGGTGCATGTGCGTGCGTGTGTGTGTGTGTGTGTGTGTGTGTGTGTGTGTGTGTGTGTGGGCTGGGTTGCGTGTGAGAAGATTTGAGAGCTGTACAACAAAAGCAGAAGGTAAAAGTTGTCAACACTCGGCAGTCTAATGTAGTGACTTTGATATCGTCCTTCTTCGTATAATAGCAGCTACCTGTGCATCTGACCCTTTGTTCAGCTCTGCTGCATCTGAGCTCCCGAGAAGAGAAATCCTTTCACTGAGATTTCATTTCGCAGCTTTAAATGGAACAGATATTCCTGACCCACTGTGAACTGTGTGCAGTGAATACTTTCATGAAGAAGCATAAAAAGCATGAACGGAGATGGATTTACCTTAGCACCTCTATCTTTCGTTTATATGAAGCAGAACACTTAATTACAGCTAACATGCTGTAAAAAAACAAAATGCATGTTTCTTAAACAGTGTCTACCAGTCGTGGCTTTGTTGAACAATAACAGACTAATCCATACCATAATCCAACCATAAGGACAGGTGCATTGGTCAGAAGAAAAGAAGATCATTGCCCTTCTAGCCAAAGCTGCGATAGAGCTGGTTCCTCCTGCTGACATAGGGAGAGACTTCCATAGACCCTACTTCCTAGTTCCCGAGAAGGAGGGTGGGTTGGGAACAATCCTCAACCTAAAAGTTTGGTACCTGGCCAAAAACCTGTTCAGAATGCTCAAAGTCCAAGACATCTTCAGACCCAATCCATCTGAGTGATTGGTTCATCACTATAGACCTTATAAACCCATGCCCGGTTGATAGAGTAAAGAGACAGGGTGCTTACCCACTTCAATTGGCTGGGGTTTCAGGTAAATCAAGAAAAGTGACTCCCACTCTTCATTAGGAGCTGAACTCGGTAGAGATGCAGGCAATTACTCCGACGAGCGTGCCCAAGCAGGTGCACGCTATGTTGACAGGTGGTCACTCTGAAGGTTTTCCAGCGACTCCTGGGTCTTATGGTTTCAGTCAGCCCAAGGATTCCACTAGAGTCACTGCATGTGAGAGCACTTCGGCTCAAGTTCCGTGTTTGGTATGGCGTTGAGTGTAGATGCGTCTGCATGTCTCTCTACCCTGAAGTGTGGGAAGGTCCCTGAGTGTTCCTCTTGGTAGCTCCCCAAGCATTTGGTAGTAACCACAGATGCCTATCTATCAGATGTGACGTTTTCTGTGATAGTTTGAACCTTTCTTTCTCTTTGTACATCTGGAGGTGCCATTGCAAAATGGAAATTCTAGCATGCCCTGATTGTTTCTCTCGAAATGCCTTTTCTCTCGAAAAGGCAAGAGGCAGGGGCCAGTCCATCTCAGGGCAACTCGCACGTTCACAACAAAGGGCAATTTAGTTTATTCAATTAACCTAACCACATGTTTTTGGGATTGTGGGGCAAACCCTGAGGAAACCCACTCAATTAAGGTAAGAACATGCAAACTTCTTCCATAATGTCTTAATTCTGTCTAATTCTAACTGAATTTATCAACAATTATCTGTTAAATCTGTCTATTACATCTAAAGATGAAACTCACTAAATTTCACTTTGAAAGTATTCCCGATTTTTGGAACCTATAAATTTCAAAGGACATGCTCCAAGTACATTTCTAGCCATATTTATGTTTAGAGTCTCATTAATTCAGGTCAAGGTTGAATTCCACTAATTAGATACAAATCACACATAGACAGTTACATTTTTCACAATAATCTCTGTTTCCTAATTTTAAGCCGTTATGAAAAATGACCTATGTCATATTTTTATCACACTGAGCTACCCTTCCACGGTGCTCCCCAGTTCCATTGTTCTTGCATTGGCTGAAAGTTGATAATACTATTTATGCCATTGGTCACTTGCCAATGTAAACATAATCAGTGTTTAGCAAGCTACTTGGAAAATGTAGTAAGCTAAGCTAACAGCTACTCTTCATTAAATCTTGCTTCACTACACTAAAGCTACTATCCTGAGAAATATAGCAAGCTAAACTACAGAAACATGTTAAAGGGTGTTCACTACATCTAAAGCTATTTTATATTAAATTTTCAGATCAGTGCTTTCTCAGTAATAAAAGAAGTCAGATAGATAAGTAAGCCATAATTTGACAGCAAAAACAAACAAAATTTCAAATAAAAGTTTATTTTACTGAAAAAAAAAACAATAGTAGCAAAACAATCAGATCAACAGATCTCTTGCTCTTACTGGACTTAAGTTTCCAACACCACATATTAAGAGGTAGCCAGACACACGACATGACAATTCTTGTTCTGAGTGATGGGAAGTATCCAGTTATTTCATCATGTCTGCATGTGGTCACCTGGATCTGGAGTTTACAGTATTTAAGGGCTCCATGGCATGGAAAGTGGAGATCCGCCATTTTGAGAAATATCAGCTCGCCCTCAAGATTCTTTTTTATTATGTCTGAAGCTTGTGTGCTTCCGTGTTGCTTGTTTCATAGTGCATGGCATTTTCCAACAGTTGATCTTGACACAACAAGGATGAGGCAGTGCAGGGCAGCATTCACTCACACATTCACATCTAAGGGGAATTTAGAATATTCAATTATTCGAAATTAGAAAATGTCCTTAAAAGTTATTTAGTCAGGAGGTATACTCCGTCGTATAATCAACATGAGAATTGTGGCAGAGAAAAGTTACTGAAGCGATCAGCCGATCCCAACAGTGCCGGGAGAGGCTCCAACAAAAGCAGCACAGCAAAAGATTCAGCACGCACAATTAGGTGCACTCGGCGAGTCCCCGGTAGTCACTCTTGGTAGAAGGTGATCCCATAGGGATCACTAAGATTGGCTGCGGTAAACCAATTTGATCTAACCAGCGACCTGGAAACTATCAGTTTCCAAACAGCAAACTCCACACAGCGCCCTGCTGCAATGGCTGGGAAATGCAGTGGACTGCAACGTCAGTGTCTAAGAGACCAAAAACTGCTTGCATGGCACTCAAAGTGAGCAAAATACTTGTGGTAGAGGTCACAAGCCGCACACCAACAGCCACATTTTTGAAGGGTTTCCTAGGTCCGCACTGAAAGCAACAATGCTTGCATCAGTCTTGTGTGATAACAAGGATCTTACCTGGACTACCCGGAAGCAACGTAAAAGGAGTTTCCAGAGATGCGTAGTGACTGCTAACCTCTGGCCTATTTTATATTGGTGTGGGGACTCATTAAGGGACCCACCCCTAATTTCCGATCATGTCCTCTTTCAGTACATCCATATATTTCGTCTATGGCCTTCCTCTTGCCTGGCATCTCCATCTCCAACATCCTTCTACCAATATAACCACTATCCCTCCTCTGCACATGTCCAAACCATCTCAATCTGGCCTCTCTGACTTTGTCTCCAAAACAACCAACCTGAGCTGTCCCTCTGATGTGCTCGTTCCTAATCTTGTCCATCCTCGTCACTCCTAAACTGAACCTCAACATCCTCATCTCTGCTACTTTCATCTCTGCCTCTTGTCTCTTCCTCATTGCTACAGCCTCTAACCCGTACATCATAGCTGGTCTCACTACTGTTCTGTACACCTTTCCTTTGATTCTTGCTGCACTCTTCTGTCACACAACACCCCTGACACTTTTCTCCATCCACTCCAACCTGCCTGCACTCGTCTCTTCACCTCTTTTCCACACTCCCCGTCGCACTGGAGTGTTGACCCCAAATACCTAAACTCCTGCACCTTCTTGATCTCACCCCCCTCTAACCTCACTGTTCTACTTCCCTCTCTCTCATTCAAACACATGTATTCTGTCTTACTGCGACTGACTTTCATTCCTCTTCTTTCTAGAGCTGACCTCCAATTTTCTCTCTGCTCTCACTACAGATCAGTTTGTCATCTGCAAACATCATTGTCCACGAAGATTCCTGCCTGACCTCATCTGTCAACTTGTCCATCCCCATAGCACATCCCACTGCTGTCATACTCCTCTCATACATATCCTGAACTACTCTGACATACTTCACTGCACTCCTGACATCCTCATACAGGACCATAGCTCCTCTCTCGGCACCCTGTCATATGCTTTTTCTAAATCCACAAAGGCGCAGTGCAGCTCCTTCTGACCATCGCTGTACTTCTCCATTAACATCTAAATTCATTGAGTCACCACATATATATATTCAAAATAATATGTATGGTGGCATGGTGGAGCATTGTGTAGCACTGTGGCCTTCCAGTTAGAAGGTTTCCGGATCAAAGATTGCCGGGCTTCCGGTTACTCCAGACCCCAAAAAGAGAATAAGTGGGTTGGGAAACGAATGAATGAAACAATATGTACCTAATGCATCTCACCCTTCAGAACTTTGCAAAATTAATAAATATAGTGATTGCTCCAAGCTATTGAAACTGCAGTAGAACATTTAGATGCACAAAATGTTTCTCCTTACAATGTAGCCTAAAGCCTTCAGATTCCTTAAATTTCACTGATTTAAAAAAATAATAACACAAATCAATAATTTAGTTTCAACACCTCAATCAGCATTGATTATTTTTATTTAAAAAAAAACGTGTTCAAAACAGGCAGAATCAGTTGAATATAATACAAATAACTGGCGTGTTTGGACTGTTTCATCTGGACCATTGCCACTGTATCCACTTTAAAATATTTACACTCATTCATCACCATGATCTTGGCATTCATAGGTACTTTCTTTTGCCTTTCGTTCTCACACAACAATTTAATTCAGGATGTTGACAGATCACCGTGGTTCCCTGACAGAAATTGGTTTAATTGGGTATAAGTCAATTGGTAGTAAAGGGTCAGCTCTGTACTGCAGGCTTGTGAAGGGTGGGATATTGTGGGTAAACAAAAGAGGGGACGACCACTGGGGAGGTCAGCTGGGATTAATCACTTTTCACCACACCAAAGGGTTTGAAAAACTCAAGCTAAATTTCTTCTGAAGGATTATTTAACCCGTATATGCAGACAAAGATGAAACTTCTCCAACCACCCCCCACTCAACTGTCAATCATCATACATGCATCACCAATGCATCAAACATGCATTTCTTTGCATGTCCCTTTTTGAACATCTATAATGTTTAAAGTAATGTGTAAAAAATCTATTTAATAATTATCTTAATGGTTTAAATACACTGTGACAGTATAAATTATTTTTCTTTTCAGTAAACTGTACAGGTGAATCATGGGAGTTTAAAGTTCAAAGCTCACAATTCATGTTCTCATGCCCCGATGCTCGGGTGTGAACTGACATGCCTGAAGGAAGGTAGAAGCTTTGGCTGTATCGGCATCATTATATGAAATAAATGAACCTTCTGTTCGTTTCATAACTAAGTCCTTCTCTCGGAAAAAGAGACACGTGCACTACAGCCTTCAGGAAAATAAGACGCTACAGCGGGGCAGAGTCAGGATGAAGAGGCACAGTCAGAGGGACTGTGAATCACGTGATAATCATGTTCATACAATGTAAATATATTTATTGACGTAAAACCTACACACGTGAGGAAATAATGCAATTATTTTCCTATCACGCAGTCTTTTATTACACTCAATATGCTTAATGCCAGGTTTTCAATGAAAACCACTCTAGGACTTTATCTACTCCTTTATTGCCTTCACTGTATGTTTTAGGTAATTGTCATGCTTTGAATATTTGTCCTTGAAACTCATTCTGCAAGTACACTTTTCAGCTGAGCATCATCAGGCAACGCGCATTTAGAGGCGAGCACCCAATTGCAGATTGCGCCCCCTGTCCTACCCCAGATCGGGGACCCCCAGTTTTAATTCTATTAGACACTGAACATCTCGAGGGCACTGGAGAGGGGCCTGCCTCCTGGAGCGATAAGGTCAATAACATCTGCCACTGACTCGCTTCAGGGGCCGACCACTCCCCCAGTGCCCCATACATCACTTGCAAGGATACACTACATTTAGAATTGGAGTGCTAGTCTTTTTGTCCAGGTCTGTTGGGTGGGGCTGCAGATCTGTGGCCCCTCCCTAAATCTAGGACGGAGAAGACTGCCCTCTTATTTTACATACATATTAGATACGTCAGGACAGGGAGGTGGTGCCTGGACATCATCCGTCAAGCAACAGTGATGCTCCAGGACATCCCTCCCTATTTTTAATGCATCTTACCTCTTCAACCTATGCACATACACTACACCCCAACTGGGAGCAGATGATGGGGAACGGGCAGATTGTTGTGGTTAGGGCCTGCCAGGGCTGCTCCTTGCTGTCGAGGGGGCCTCCCTGGCTGCTGCTGGGCAGTCTGTCCTCCCACTGCGGCAGGCGTCCCCCCCACCTCGCCTCCACTACCATTGGGTGACTCCTGTCTGTTTGCAGGGCCAGGTCTGAGTCAGAGCTCACATCACACCTGGGTCACAGAAGACTAGAGATGATACATGGACGTTGGTCTGCTGCTTGTGGGTTGGGTTTCCTGTCCTGGGCACTTCGTACTACATTCAGTTATTTATTTAATGTCTGTGGGTCTCCGTTCAATGCAGATCAGGTCAATGTGTGGCTCATACGTTTCTGTCCACTCACCATTTGTGATCTTTCATCTATATTACATATATGCCCTCCCATGCAGCAGATTTGTATCATAAACTATACAGCATCATTTTTATCCCACATAATTCATTGGCTGTGTATGTATGTATATTTAAACATGTATGTATGTATGTGTGTAGGTATGTACAAACTGCAAAAACTGTACTGCACGAACAATTGTTTTAATTGTTATTAAATTAGTAGTAATTTTTATTTTTAATAACAACTGAGATTAACAAAAGAATACATTCAATCTTAAAGAGAACTGCTTTTTAAATGATTATATTTATTCAGTGAATGACTTTGAATGTAAATTATACGATAAAAAAATAGCATGAATGTAAAGAACCCTTTTATCCTGAAAATATTCTGAACACAAAGAGGCTACTGGTTAGCACCTACTTTACTGCTGGTTCCTAAAGCATGCTGTGATACCCTAAGATCCACCGTAAGATGCATATATTCTTACTTTTTAAAATAATTTGATATTTTTATTATTGAATAGAAAGCCAGATCTATTTTGAAACACTTTACCAGTAACAATACATTTGCTGCTGGATTTACAGTTCATTACTGTGCTTTCGAAGAAGAGTGAGCAATCTTAGAGTCTATCTCTCTGAGGCTGTCTCCTCTCCTGAGTTGAGCTAGGACTCACCAGTAAATCTGTCGGCGGATGGTTTTCCAGGACCACAACACGAGGGTGGCTGGAAAAGGGAAGGTTGAAATTCCAAGGTTTAAAGATTGTGTCTGTGGGGAAGAGGCCTTCAAGATGCTGAACAAACTATGTGATAGATCAAGCCACAAAGTTGTAGAGGCCAGGACAGAGGGAGGTGAATGTTGTACATAACATCCTTTCTGAAACACCACATAAAACTTCCTTTCAATGTTCATTTTACAGCCATAGTGACAACATATTTATTGGAGACAAGACAAGCATCTAAACATTCCAAAAAAAGGAGTGTCTGTCTGTGTTTTAGTAAGAAAATAAAAATGATTTCTACCTCACTACAAAAAAATCATGCTTACAAAGGATATCTGCAACTAACATCTGTATTCTGCTCTGTCTCTCATTTTCAGGTCTTTTCTCTATTGTATGTCGCACATCCTCTCAGCTTGATACATCTAGAAATAGAATAAAGCTTAAAAAGCCCTGGGTGAAAACGCCAAGATATGCAAATTTTGAAAATCTGTGTAAAATGTATGCACACAACTGAGTAGGATATTTCTTTTATCCGATAAGAAAATTGAATTCTGTATTTACCAATAGATTCCAATAGAATGGCAATGCGTCGGCCATCAAAGTGGTTTCGGGATCATCAGCTCTCAGTGCAGTCCCATCTCCAAAAGCAAGATCACATGACAGCGCATATTGCGTTTCGCCTGCGTGCTCTAAGACGCAAGCAAGTTACTATATGTGAAAAAAGGCCTTCACCTAATGCAGCCACTATCATTTTGATATTTAGTGCCAGTTTATCAGGAAGTGACTATCTTGTTCTCTCAGACTCATTGGATAGAAACGGTGCTTTATTCGCTAATATTTTAGTCTTACGTATACATTTAATTTGCATGTTTGGATGGAAGCATGACTTATGTCACTGTTTCATCTTCCCAACGGTTTGGGGCTTCTGCCTCTTCATCACTTAAGAATGCAGGTCTGCATCCTGGGCCCTCAAAATCTTGTCAGGGGATGGTCTCTGTTGCAGGATGTGGAACTCATATCTTGAGTAAGAACTTGATTTTGGAGGGATCCACTCTCTATGAAGAGTCAGAAGCCTGTTTCAGTTGTATTGCGTTCTTTTTTCATGCAACCATGCCTCAGAGTAGAGGGACATCAGATCTTTAGAGGGAATCATGCACTTTGATTCATTTCTGAAGGAAATTCTCACATATCGGTAAAGAAATACATAAGTTGAGTACATTTAAGGTGGTCAGGTGGACAAACATTCAAATTATTAATAAAATACTTTACATAGTCATCTGTTCAGGTACTCATCAATGATACAGTGCTGTAATACCTTGCAAAATACTGCTTTTGCTATTGCTCCTGGGGCATTTGTATGTGTCTTGTGTCTCATAGCGTGGTCACACAAGGTTTATTCTATCCTGTCATATCGAGTCCAGTCTAAGGTCAGCCAATAACAGTAACCTTGCCTTTTGGTGCTGCTGCTCCACAGATTCAGGTGTTGCATGGCATGAGAACTCTGCCAGCCTTCCTGGCTGCCAATCACATTAGAACCAGATTGTGTTTGCTCTGAACTAGAAGTCTATTCTTTTCTGTTTTTCTCCCTATTGCAGACTTTGTCATTTGTCTTGGGGCAGCTATCTCACCACTCCCTCGTTTTTTAGGATAACCGCATTGGTTTCTTTTGAGTATCCTCCACCTGTAATGGTTTGCAGCCTTTATTTAGTAAAGCTCAGGCCAGTTCTCTTCCTCTTCACTTGCCCTGTGACTGTCGCATAAAACCCCTTCAGCCTGTTCACTAAGAAACGGGGTAAAACAAAAAAACCTGAAAAGGGGTTTGTATAGAAAACACAGACTGAGCCACCCGACCCGAGTTCTGTAGGGGTCAGGCCCAACGGCAAAACCTTCACTACCAGAACCTAGAAAAACTGACTGCTCTGCTCAATGAGATGCCGCGTGGGGGGAGGATAGAGTTCACACTAACCACCGTTAGGGGGTCGTGAAAGAAGGGGTTCACCGAACTACCGTCAGGGAGTCGTGAATAAAAATGGTCTGCAGGCGCAGCACATCCAAATCCGAACCCGACCGCAGTCAGTTCCGGACCAGAGCCCTCATCGGTGTTGAAGATGAGGGAAAAGATGTTCAACAGACCCATTGGAATGGACATCCATGGGTATTGCCCCCAACTGTGCCGACAGGTTAGCTGCCACCACTCAGCACCGCCGAAGGTCTCCAACCCTCTTAAGGGATGCTAAGGCCAACAGCAGAGCCATCTTTAAGGAGAGGGCTCTAATATCTGTTATGGCCAAAGGCTCAAAAGGGGACATCCTCGGCCCTCTCAGGGCGATGGAGAGGTCCCAAGAGGGAACAGAGGGGGGCCTAGAGGGACAAAGCCATCTGGCCCCTTGGAGAAATCTCAATGTCAGATCGTGGCTGCTGATCGATTTCCCTTCGACCCGAAGGTGGAAGAAGGAAATCGCTGCTGCGTTGACCTTAAGGGATGAAGGGGACACGTCCTCGGGTCTTCCCACTGGGAAGAACAACACTTACCTGCGTAGCACGCTCTTGTGGAGGGCGCTAACGCGTGTTCCAAGGTCCTCACCACTGCCACTGGTAGAGGCTGGGGGTCCACCGAGGCCGGACATGCCATACATGTAGGGACCATTAATCCGGCCGCGGGTGTTTGTATCCCACCCCCCCTGAGTGAGGAGATCTGGTCTCAGGGGGATTGGCCAGGGAGGGACTGTCACGAGCGACGTTAGTTCTCCGAACCATGCTTTGTTGGGCCACATGGGCGCAGTCAACAGCAAGTTGGGCTCGTCCGCCCGGGCCTTGCACAACACGTGCGGTAGTAGGCTCACTGGGGGAAACGCGTAAAGGCGTTTCTTCCTGGACCAGCGATGTGCCAGCGTGTCTATCCCGAGAGGAGCCAGGGATAGGGAGTAAAAAAGCTGGCAGTGAGTGTTCTCCTGGGAGGCAAACAGATCTATGTGTGCCTCCCCGAACCTGTCCCAAATCTGCTGGACAGCCAGGGGGTGGAGACGCCATTCCCCTGCGGTCAGCTTGAACCTTGACAGCGAATCCGCGGTCTTGTTCAAAGGGCCGGGGATGTGAACGGCTTCGAGCGACAACAGTCTGCTCTGACTCCACCGGGGCAGAGATCACTGCAACTAGCTCGAGACGGTTGATGTGCCATCGAGATTGGTATCGGGTCCAGGAACCGGACTCTCGATGGGAACCGCACACGGCGCCCCAGCCTGTCAGAGCCTCTCTGTGGTGTACTCGGTACCACCTCGGTACCACCTCCCAGGTTCGGTAAGTCCCATAGTCGAGAAACTCGACATTCGTCGAGAAACTCGACATTCGTCTGCGTTCTCGACTGTAAGGGAACCACTGTTGTGCTTGACCATGTTCTCAAATTACACATCTTACCATAGCAGTTTTTTTTTTGTAACAAAGCTTAAATTCAGAAATCGGAATTTCAAATGGAGTTTGAAACTACCCTTGCACAGTTCTTTTAACAGATGTCATTGCGTGCTGGGTGGTGGCACTTTGACTCACACCGGTATAAACCCTCAACACAAGGACAGACAAGGAACTTACTGCTTTAAAGGCATCATTCACCAGTTTCCTAGTCATTTCATTACCAAAGCTTATGAGAGAGGAGGAGCTACACAGCTGCGATGAGTATTTTCAGCTGCATTAAGAATGGTATGGGTGCATGAAGGGCCCGCAATCCATTGTACCATTTCACACAGGCTAGAAGGGTCCCCAGGCACCCAGGAGCGCATCTCAATCTCATCAGCGTCTGTTGATTTGACATTAAATAAATAAAATGTAAAAGCCGAACACAGACAGTTTGAGAGGTAACCCACTGAGTTCAGTCCAGTAAGATATATGTCCTGGCTAAATTATCAGGAAATGCAGAATTGAGCTGCAATGATTATCTACAGGAAATGTAACGGATCTATTCAGCTGTATATCCCAAATCATCTGAAACACTGGAGAATTGACATAATATAGATGTGTGCTTGTAGCTATAGCTTTAAATCCATTTATTACTCTTACAGTAATCAGTTGTTATCTGTCTAACAGTTATCTCCCTAAATGCAAACATTCTGCAGAGAAATTAAAGAAATCTTCTATGTAGAGCCTCTCCCTCTCATAGCACGGCACTCCTCTCCTCTAGTTTAGCATAGCAATGTACAGAATAACAAACCTGGCCATTCTCAGAGTCTTGTCCCCTTCTACAGCTGCGCTCTGGGCAGGTTTTGTGAATAGAAGCTGCAACAGAAGGCCTGTTGAATATTAATTGGCTGGTCAGCAGATGGTTCTCAATTGGAAGCAGGGTCTGCCCAGTGTCTGTCAGACCTCCAGGACCCAAACTGCATGTAAAACAAACAGCTTAATTGCATGTGAAGGGCTGCTGAATAGGGTTTTACTGCTCGCTAGGGCACAAGAGCCTTGTCTGAACATCACTGATTGCTGATGTGTTCTGCTCGGACCTGTTCGCTCATTAGCAATATGGACTCATTTGAAATGTGAAGCTTGTAAAGGACACTATTCACATTATAGTGAAGTATTCATTGTGAGGAAGTAGTTTGGGATCCTTTTAAACTGCATTAATTAGTTCAAGTCGAGTAAAAACAAAAAACTGAACAATTCACTTTATTACAGGTGAAAACTTATTGGATTAAACGTTCACGTTATACTTGTTTTGCATACTTACACCTAAAATTTAATTTGCACTGTAATTGTAAACTGCACTGCAAAACTATAAAGCACACTCAAAGTACTTTATTGTAATTTACATGCATTTTGAGTTTACTTTTCTATGAACATAGTGGCATTAATTAGCTTTTGTGACTGTGATTTATGAACAATATACAGTCTTCTGTGTTATAAATATTTATATAAGAAACATGCTTCGGGCTCTTTTTCAGAAGGAATAAACATAAATACATTAAATTCATACATCCATCTCCTTACTCCTGCTTATTATAAATAATTTCTATGTTTATTAAAATATTCCAAAGTACAAGTAAAAAATACCTGAAAAGTGGCACAGAAAAAATGTATGTGAGCACTTGAGTATTGAGAAACCTTGTACTCCTGAGATGAATGCAATAATGGATATAAATAACTATATCTCAATAGGGGGGTATTATATGTTTTTCAGGCATATAGTGTTGTTTTATAGCACACTCAAGTAACAATTTTACCTACAGTTGGATTGTAATTGCTGTATATGTCATAAACAACCTCATAGAAATTTGACTTGGCATCTTGGCTGCACGTAACGCCCTGATATTCACCTGTCTCTTTAAGAGCCCCCTCCTTCTTTCCGACCCCCCGCCTTCAGTGTGTCATACTCCATCCGCACTGCCAGAGTTTGTTTTCATTTTCAGAGCGCAGCTACATATTCATAATAAAAACATTGAGTTTTTGCAAAATGGCAACGGAGGATATTGTACAAGCCTATGCACACGATTCTACGTCGGACCCAGAAAGTGAGTTTTCGGTGGACTTTTTCAAGATGTTTCTGCTTGGTAAATATCCTCTTGTAAATTTACACCATTTTGTGGCAGCATTTTACTAGGAAATTAAAAATATGCATCATAATGAAACTATGTTTTGCTATGAAATAATACATAAGCTATGGAAATTGAATTGCTATTGCAATTTGGTTGCTGTTATGATCAACGGTGTGTTGTGGAGGAGAAGAACCCAGATGCAAGAGGAAATACTTGAAATGAAGTTTTATTTCTTTCTTAACTGAAGTTCTGAGAATGTTCAACGAAACCACAGGCCGTCTGGCTGGAATCCAAAACAAACAAAAATAGAATTTGGACAAAACTCCGTAGGAGTGAAGCTACAGAGCCCAGGAGTGAGGATGACGAAGGGATGTCCCTCTATGCTGACAACCACCGCCTGACAGAGCTGAGCGAGAGGAGATGGAAGAGCGTGAAAGCCGGGGAAGGATCGAGCCGACGGAGATACTCACGCTGACCCGAACCAACCCCACAGCGCAGGACCAGACTGGACTTGGAAGGTAGGTTTCCACTAGAACAGAGTAGGAGGTTAGTAACGCAGAGATTGTTGTAGAGCGACTCACGGGTTGAGAATAATCTTCCGACTCAGAGCGGAGAGAGAAGCGCAGCTAAATAGGCAGTGACTAATTAGAACGAGAGACCGGTGCGCGCAAAGGTGCCGCGGCTCAAGCTGATGAGCGCGCCCGGAAAACAATTAAGCTGATAGAGAGACAGGTGAAAACTCTTCAGATAATCTGCAAGACTAACACTACCCCCCCCCCCTTTCAAGGCACCACCAGGTGCTTACAAAAAACGAGAGGGGTGTCTGCGTCTAAACTCAGAGATTAGGGTTTTATCGAGTATATTCTTAGAAGATACCCAAGACTGTTCCTCCGGACCGTAGCCCTCCCAATCTACCAGATACTGATGACCCCGTCCCCTCCGTCGAACATCTAAGAGACGTCTAACCCTGTATGCAGGCTGCCCCTCTACTAAGAGCGGTGGATTGCTGACTGGTTTCTCTGAGGGTGAAATATAAGGTTTTAGACAAGATACATGAAATACAGGATGAATGCACGCTAACTGAGCAGGAAGACGAAGGCGCATAGCCACAGGGTTTATCACCTTAGCGATGGAAAAGGGACCAATAAATTTAGGAGATAATTTGCGACAGGGATGCTGCAGAGGAAGATTACGCGTCGCTAACCAGACGCGCTGCCCACAGACATAGCGCGGAGCCTTCCGACGGTGACGATTGCTAGATTTACACATGTTTTCTTGTGCTCTTATCAATTCTGCACGGACTAACCTCCAAGCACGCCGTGCGCGCAATGTGCCGTTTGACAGAGGGAACAGCGCATTCGTGCTCCTGAGTGGGGAATAACGGGGGCTGATAACCCCAGGCGGCAGCGAAAGGGGATAGCCCTGTAGCAGAGGAGGGAAGAGAATTATGTGCATACTCTGCCCATGTTATGTAGTCGCACCAGGAAGCAGGAAATTTGGAAGTAAAGCAGCGTAAGATTCTCCCTAAATCTTGGTTAGCTCTCTCAGACTGTCCATTACTCTGAGGGTGAAACCCGGAAGATAGAGATGTCGAGGTGCCCAAGAGCTTACAGAACTCCTTCCAGACCTGTGACGTGAACTGAGTGCCCCGGTCAGACACTATCTGACTAGGAATGCCATGCAAACGGAACACTTCATTAAAAAGGACTAACGCAGTTTCGAATGATGAGGGAAGTTTCGCCAGGGGAACGAAGTGGGCAGCTTTGGAGAAACGGTCGACGATAGTAAGGATAACAGTTTTACCGCGTGACTCGGGGAGACCTGTAATAAAGTCCAGACCAATATGAGACCAAGGTCTGGAGGGGATCTCAAGGGGTAAGAGGAGACCCGCCGGGGCTGATGTCTCAGCCTTATTGGCAGCGCAGACAGTACAGGAATGGACAAAGCGTTTGATATCAGCTCGAAGGGATGGCCACCAAAAACGTTGACGCGCGACCGCTTCAGTGTTGCGCGTACCCGGATGCCCAAAGAGTTTGGATGAATGGCACCACCGCATGACGCGCTCGCGTAAAGCCTCGACAACAAACAGTTTATCATTAGGACAGTCGTCAGGTACGGAGGCCGAGCACAGGGCATCAGAAACCTCGCGCTCGATTCCCCACGAAAGAGCGCCAACCACCTTAGAAGGACAAAGAATAGTCTCGTTCTGCAGCGGTTCAGTGCTCGACTCAAACTGGTGCGAGAGTGCATCGGGCTTTACATTCTTAGATCCGGGGCGATACGTGACGATGAAATTAAATCTATTAAAAAACAGAGACCAACGGGCCTGGCGAGCGTTTAGAGTCCGAGTAGAGCGGATGAAACTTAGGTTTTGGTGGTCCGTCCAAACCAAAAAAGGTTCCTTGGAGCCTTCCAACCAGTGACGCCACTCCTCTAGCGCAAGGCGGATGGCCAACAACTCACGGTCTCCAACATCATAATTACGCTCGGCAGGTGACAGGCGACGAGAAAAATAAGCGCAGGGGTGGACCTTTCCATCGTCAGCCGATCGTTGGGAAAGCACAGCCCCTATACCAGAGGCCGAAGCATCTACCTCGACGATAAATTGACGTGCTGGATCAGGCGTTAATAAGATAGCCGCGTTTGTAAAAAGCGTCTTAAGTTGGTTGAAGGCTGCCTGAGCCTCTGAGTTCCACGTAAAACGGCATTTTACAGAAGTGAGCGCGGTCAACGGGAGGGCAATCCGTCCAAAATTCTTAATAAAACGTCTATAGAAGTTTGCGAACCCCAAAAAACGTCTAAGGGCTGTACGGGATTCGGGTACAGCCCACTCGGCTACGGCTCAGACCTTTTCAGGGTCTACTGAGATACCCTGAGCGCTCACAATGTGTCCCAAGAAAGGAACTGACTCCGCATGAAAAACACATTTCTCGGCTTTGACGAAAAGTCTGTTCTCAAGGAGTCTCTGCAGGACGCGCCTGACATGAGAAACGTGCGTGGAGAGATCGGGAGAGAAGATGAGTATGTCGTCGAGATATACGAAAACAAAGACATTGAGCATGTCACGTAGTACATCATTAACAAACGCCTGAAACGTAGCCGGTGCATTGCAGAGACCGAAAGGCAAAACCCGGTATTCAAATTGGCCGAGGGGCGTAATAAAGGCGGTCTTCCACTCGTCCCCCTGGCGAATCCGGACAAGATGGTAAGCATTACGTAAGTCAAGTTTGGTATAGAAACGAGCGCCAGCGAGAAGATCGAAACCAGAATTCATAAGCGGGAGGGGATAACGGTCCTTGATTGTTATCTCATTTAGTCCTCTATAATCAACACAAGGGCATAACGTGCCGTCTTTCTTCTTGACAAAGAAAAACCCCGCTCCCGCGGGGGAGGAGGATCTAACTATAGTACCCGCACTGAGAGCGGCTGTGATGTATTCCTCTAATGTTTGCATCTCTGGTTTAGATAAGGCATATAAGCGGCCCTTAGGGGGAATACTACCCGGTAGAAGGTCGATACGGCAGTCATAGGGTCGGTGAGGAGGTAGCGAGCCTGCCTGATCCTTACTGAATACAGCTGCTAAATCTCGGTATTCACTAGGAACGCCCACCAGATCAGTTTCATCGACAGTACTAGCAGTAGAGGGTTGCGCAGACGAGACTGCGGATTGCAGGCAGGAAGAGAAACAAGTTAAACCCCAGGAGGTGATGACGTTAGTCTGCCAATTAATTTGAGGATTATGTCGTCTAAACCAGGGATGACCTAATATGACAGGGTGGAGAGGTGACTTAATAATGACGAAAGAAATCTCTTCGCGGTGGTTGCCAGACACAGAGAGACTCACCACTCCAGTAGATCTGCACCCATCCGAAAGTCTCCGCCCATCCACGGCGAACACAGAGGAAACCTCGGGAGACGGAATGATGGGTACCCCGTTGGTAAGGGCGAAGTGCTCGTCCATAAAGTTCCCCTCCGCGCCCGTGTCCAAGAGAGCCGAACAGGAAGCGGAGCGACCTGCGAAGTGAAGAACAGCAGGAACTGTAGGGCACAGCTGGTTAGGGGTCGTTGACACAGAGGAGACGCTCGCCAGTAGACCCCTCCTCACTGACGAGCGTTGGCTTTTTACCGGGCACTGGTAAAAGAAGTGTCCGGCTGCCCCGCAATAAAGGCAGAGTCGATTTGAGATCCTCCGTTATCTTTCCTGAGAGGATAGGTGTATGTTACCCAACTGCATGGGCTCCAGCGCACTGGCAGAGGTATCCCCCTCCGTGGTGGTGTGACGGGAGGACTCGGAACTTCTCGAGGAGGAACTCGGACCACAACGGCGACGGACGGAGCGGCGCCTCTCCAGACGTAAGGCAAGTTCAACCAGCTCGTCGAAGGATCTAGGGATATCCAACGCGTAGATGTCCTCCTTAATCTCCGATTTCAATCCCTCCAGGAACCGAGCGCAGAGAGCCTCCTCATTCCAGCCCGAGGACGCGGCGAGCGTGCGGAACTCCACTGCGTAATCCACAACGGAAGTGGCGCCCTGACAGAACGATACCAGAGCTCTGGAAGCCTCACGCCCATGGAGGGAGCGATCGAACACCTTGATCATTTCCTCTCGGAAGGATCCAAATGAACGGCAACAAGGGGCGTTAGCTTCCCATAGAGCGCTCGCCCCAGGAGGAGTGAGAGGACGAACGCCACCCGAGTTCTCTCACTGGCGTAGGTGTTGGGCTGGAGCGAAAACGTGAGTTCACACTGGGTAAGGAAGGCCCGGCACTCTGACTGTTCTCCAGAATATGGTGGGGGATTATTGATGCGGGGTTCCCCTGAACCCCGCGACGGAGGCTCTCCGTAGCGCAAGCTGTTTAGCTGCGATGTGAGGTCAGCGACCTGGGCATGAAGACCCTCCATATTGCGGCGTGTGGAGGAGATCTCCTCATCCTGGCGACCGAGCAGGGCCCTTTGACATTCAATAGCATTTTGTAGCGGGTTCTCTCTTGCTGGGTCCATGATTCTGGTCGGAAGATTCTGTTATGATCAACGGTGTGTTGTGGAGGAGAAGAACCCAGATGCAAGAGGAAATACTTGAAATTAAGTTTTTTTTCTTTCTTAACTGAAGTTCTGAGAATGTTCAACGAAACCACAGGCCGTCTGGCTGGAATCCAAAACAAACAAAAATAGAATTTGGACAAAACTCCGTAGGAGTGAAGCTACAGAGCCCAGGAGTGAGGATGACGAAGGGATGTCCCTCTATGCTGACAACCACCGCCTGACAGAGCTGAGCGAGAGGAGATGGAAGAGTGTGAAAGCCGGGGAAGGATCGAGCCGACGGAGATACTCACGCTGACCCGAACCAACCCCACAGCGCAGGACCAGACTGGACTTGGAAGGTAGGTTTCCACTAGAACAGAGTAGGAGGTTAGTAACGCAGAGATTGTTGTAGAGCAACTCACGGGTTGAGAATAATCTTCCGACTCAGAGCGGAGAGAGAAGCGCAGCTAAATAGGCAGTGACTAATTAGAACGAGAGACCGGTGCGCGCAAAGGTGCCGCGGCTCAAGCTGATGAGCGCGCCCGGAAAACAATTAAGCTGATAGAGAGACAAGTGAAAACTCTTCAGATAATCTGCAAGACTAACAGTTGCTATGGAGGGGTCAGTAACACCATGTTGTAAACTACTTTCCATTTAGAATAATATAAAGCAACCCCCATGTCTCTACTGTTTTCCGATTAGAAGATATTTGACATCAAAAGTTATGTCAAAAGCGGGTGTGGCTTAATGATTTTATGCTAATTCACAAGCAATGATTGGCTGGATAAGTGATTTGCTTTCTTAATGCTGGTATGACTTTCCAGTATCAATAAATTACAGAAGCTCTTTTACAACAGGATCTATGGGATTCATGCTCCATTCATTTCAATGGGCCATTGAAAGTCTATGAAGACACCTCTGACCTACTTATTTGAAATCAGCTGGAGAAATATTCAAAAATGTCCATGCCTCAAACAAATAAAGATTATAGAAGAACCGTAAGACATATCAAAACGATTCTATCTTTGTCAGAAGCAGAAGACCGTAAGGAAGAGAATGCTGTAAATTTTGTGAAGGTTTGATTAGAAATAAACAAATTATGGCGAGCTACAAATAGCCTTCATTTGATTCTGTGTAACTGCTCATTTCGGAGAAATCCATACCTCCAAACAAATAAGGATTACGAAAGAAGGCCAAGACACATTAAAATATTTCCTTTACTGTTAGAATCACAAGATTTTTAAGGAAGAGAATGGTGTAAATTTTGTGAAGCTGTGATAAAGTTTGAATGATTTATGGCGAGTTAGAAATAGCCTGCGATTGAGATTTTAAACAAAATCCACCAGAATTTTTGAATGGAGGTGAATGGCAAGTTTTGTGGCTGTAGCTCAAATGGGCTAGGAGGAGTAGCTGTCAGAATTTTTGTCAGAAGAAGAAGAAGAAGAAGCCGGAAGAACAATAATAAGTTTAAGTGCAATAACAATATGTTGGCTTTGCAAGCAAGCAAACATAATGAAGATTTAATGCAATAAAAAGAAGCTCAGCAGCAAAAACTCTCTAATCTCACTTCTTCAGTACCCTGATAAAATTCCAAAAGATATAAAGTCCAAAAGAATTCAGTCCACCGGAAAGGGCTTTGTAAAAGCAGCCAAAAAGCACGGCTGAACCCTCACTCAGTTCAGTGAATTCATTCAAACAGGGTTCGAAATTCCCAGACAAGTATGATACAGAGCAGCATCTGAACCTTCCCAGGCCTTGCAAGCTAACCCCACTGCCTCTCGAGTGTCAGAGAGAGACCAACTGGAGGGGTAAAGAGCATTTCAATATCTAAGAAGGTTAAGACATTGCTGGAAAATAAAGATGGCTACACAAAATATTTATATTTTATTTTTGTTGCTTACGATTAAGAGTTTGTGAAATGTGGGGAGTGTACTCACCTCTGTGAGATACTGTATATGGGTAAAATGGTTCTGGTATTCTCATCGTTGGAATTACCTTACGCTAGGGGTCTTCAGAATCTGATCTTGATGTTCACATGAAAATATGAGCAAAAATGATAAAGAGCATTCATTCCTCACCTATACTGTATAGAAAAACAAAAAAGAAAAGTATCATTGTTATCCCAATTGTTCTTGCAGATCATGAACTCATAATGAAAAAATGAAATGTGCATTTTGACAGAATAGAATAAATGTATGAATACTAATTTAGGTTTTATTGCACCGAGCTCAGAGTAACCTTTCGCTACGTGTCTAATCTTTCAGTGTTTGGCTTCTAGAGCACAATGCTCCCTCTGTTTGGAAAGTCAGAAGTGGGATTGTTCACAGCGGTGGAGAGCTTTGAAAACATTTGCTCAGTCTCTTCAAAAACACCTGGGATATCACGTTGCTTGAATTTGTCTACAGTGCCTGCAGAGTAATAATCAATGTCTATAGGTGGCTGACAGTAATGGATTGGAACACTGATTGATAATCTCTTGGTTAATCTCTCTTATATCTCAGATGCATTGTAAAGAGGTCAGTCAGTTTAATAAAATAATATATAATTGTAACATTCACTACATCAATAACCCATTGAAAAACATCTTGTTTGGCGGTGTGACCCATCGTGTTCTGGAAAGAGGTTTATGTATGTCTACACACCTCGAGAGAACCATCACACTCCAATTATTTCACAGGATGATAAAAAAAATTGTGTGAACACCCGCCTTTTTGATAAAATTTAAAATAGCCATGACTTCTTAGAACTACAAAGAGGGGAGAATCAGATAAGTCTGCAAAGCTCCTCCGGAAACTAATTTTCAGATCATGACAGCCGACAAATCTGGCATATATGCTCTACTTGATGAGAATGAGAAATTACCTCATGGAACTACAGGGATACAATCCTCTCAGTACACCCTCTGGGAGGAAGGAGAGGTGCTTTATTAGAATAACCGACTCCACTTCTAATAGAGATTTAGAATCATCTGTAGAGGGAGCTCTGGCTTCATGAAGAGAGTGGGTGCCTCATGAAAGAGCAGTTAGATCAGTAAACCTAGTGCTGTAACATAGCTCAACTAGAATGACTTCTTCCTTATTCACCTTCCTGCATCGGTGTAAAAGTACAACGATAAATAATAACAATTAAAGCTGATTTATACTTTTGTATGTCCTAAATTTTCACAAAATATTTAAGTTAAAATATTTTGAATGAAACATGTACAAAAATACTTTTAACAACAAGAATTTTTGTTGGATGATCTTCTATCAGCACATTGTTTAATTGTGACTTCTCTGTTGTGTGGAAGATTGCATTTCTCATTTAATAAACTTTTTTTCCCATCTGAAAATGCTCAGAAGGATGAGAAAAAATACACAGTTTTTAATAAGATTGCTGCGTATAAGTTGGTCCTCTCTGCAAAAGCTTTTCTATTTGGTTAGCAGTAAAATATCAATGGGATCTTTCCAGCAGATGAACCTCTCTTTTTTAACGTCTCTTTTTTGTCTTTGAATGCTTTTGCTTCTTCCCCATAGTAAAAACACTTAAGGCAGTCTTCACTGAAAAGTGCATGATTGTTATGTTGTTATTGGTCAAATGGATTTGCTGAGTTCTGAAAAAAATATATATATATGTAAGAATCAGAATGAGCTTTTGCAAAGTGCAGAAATGAACACACACCAGGAATTGTTTATGGTACAGGGGAGTAGTCCAGTACAACAAACAACAGAGTAACAATGTAACCAATTGAAGTTCTGAACACAGACTTAAATGTCATTGATGATTAAATATATTTACAATTACCGGTATGTACTTAATAACAGGATTTAAATGCACTTGAAATTACGTAACTATGTGGAAAAAGTAAGAATTACTCACCCCAAAAAGTGTGCAAGTGCAGAAGAAAGGGTAGAACATTTGACTGGGTAAAAGAGAAATACTTGTTGCCATCTCTACCCTAGAAACTTGGGCAAATCCTCTACCCATACCCGAATCACCCTGGTCACACATTGTAATCGATTTTGTTATGGACCTTCCATCATCCTGGGGCATAAAATGGGTCCTTGTAGCAGTTGACCATTTCTCTAACAGGTGCAAGTTCATTCTGCTTCCCAAACTTCCCACAGCATGGGAAACAGCCATAATACTTTTCAAGAAGGTCTTCCTATATTATGATATCCCAAAAATCACTGTATCTGACCGAGGTCCACGGCTTATATCGGTGGTCTGGATGGCGTTCTTCAAAAAACTTCAACCTAGCACTCACCTCTGGTTATCACCCTCAATCGGAATCACTAAAAGACACATTCGAGAGATCAAAAGACGCTTAAATCATACTGCCATCATCACCAAGAATCATGGATTAAACATCTACTGTGGGCAGCCTATGCTAAAAACTCCATTCAATTAACCCAATTCCAATGCACCCTAGAATACCAACCCTAGCTGTACACTTTGATCAACAAATAAAAAAAAAATCACCTGGTTTCACAAATGTAAAAAAAAAAAAAAACATTAAAGATTAAAAAAATGTAGGTGTATTTGAATTCTTAAACTTGTATTTAAATTAAGTACATGCTGTGATAAACAACATGAAAACCCTGCAAAATATTTTGCCATGACCCACAAAAATGAAACATACTATAAACAAATAAAAATACATCACAAATATTCCTTTAAGTGTGGTCAGTAAACATATTATTTAGTCCGACTATAATAACCAACCTGTGCTTCTCTCAAAGTGGAATAGTTACTTAAGCAGCTAGTAGATGGTAATAATGACCTAGTCCTAGACCATGGGTCTCAAACTCAATTAACCTAGAGGGCGCTAGAGGCAGAATCTGGGTGAGGCTGGGCTGCATCATGTGTTCCACAATAAAAGCAATATATAAAAGTTCCATTATTTTCTTTCTTTTAAAAATTTGCTCATAAGATCATCATTAAAAGGTGTTTTAAACTTCCCAATCTTAGTTATAATTCCCAGCATGTCTGACCTCAGTAAAAATGTTATAAGACCTTTTGGGTTAGCATTGATTTCTATCAGATCTCGTCCAGTGAGATACCTTCTCGTCATGGAGTTATGATTTGTGAATCCTGCCAGAGGTCTTGTCGGCCCCATTCTGGGACCAGATCATGGCCTTGCAAGCTCTGCTTTGGGAAGAGGCAGATCAAGCCCAGGGTTTGTGTTGTCCCAATCAAAGTCACACTTTCCATGTTACAGAGGACACCGTCAGGGGAATGCTGTCTTCAAGAAGCGGATTGTGGGAGCTTTCCAGCTCACCTAACTGGCTTGTGAGACTCCCTGGCCTTTAGTCTGCCGGGCTCAGTCCATGTGAGTCATGCTGCTTTGCATATGTAAAGCTGCAGGCTGGTCAACACCTTCATTAGGTATTGCACCTAATGCCGGCTCAGTCTCCTCGACAGTGCTGAGTGGTGGCAGAGACAAAGGGGATGTAGTTTGCAGTGCCTTTCCCCTTCGCATTCTAGGTATTCCTCCCCACTCCAGCATCTAACTCGACAAAGAAGTCAGCTCTGCCAGTCCCTGCCTGGGTCTTGTCTGAGGGCCTTGGCACCCTTCACCCCAATGTATGTACTTATTTCATTGTCACAGCTGGACAAAACTGTGACTATCTTTGAAGTGTTTGGTGAAGGGATGGGTCGCGTGACACCCTTTTTCCATGCACGTGTTGAGTTTTCGATACGTTAAGGCTTTGAAACGGAGCATTGCTTGAAATGAGGCTGTCACATGACCTGTGTAAATGAAGCTTTGTTACCTGACTGAGGTAACAAAGCTTCATTTCTATGGAGGCAGAATCAGTTTCTGTTTTGGTCACAGACAATGCAGCCAAAATGGTGTCAGCAACCCTAAACTGAGACCACAACATCTCCCTTGCTTTGCTCAAACCATAAACGTTGTTGTAAACAAGGGCAGTAGAAGAACACAAGGTCCTGTCAGACATCCATAGCAGAGCCAGGAGAGTGGTGTGTGATTTCAGAAGCAGCTCTAAAGCGACTGAAAAAAGGTAATCCTTGCCCAAGAAAGGATGGGCAGGAAATGCCCTAAAGCTTCTCCAAGTGGTGGACACCAGATGGAACAGCACACATGATAAGCTTCAAAGACTTTTTGACCTCAGTGAGCCTGTTGGTGCTAGTTTGTCAAATGACATCATGCCACTAAACGTGCTAATTTCAGAAAGCCTAATTGAGGTACTAGCATCCTTCAAGTATGCCACTGAAGAAATCTCTGGGGAGACGAAACTGTCGGCTTCAAAGATAATCCCAATCATTAGAATGATTCAGCACAAGGTACCAGATAAAAACAGCATCGGCTTCATCCTCAGGGATTGCAGTGCCGTAATGTGAACAGAACATGTGAATGGTGTAGGGATTATTTGACCACCAGATGATGGAGTACAACACTGTCAGCTTTGAAGCATCAACACAGATTGTTGAAAAAGCTTAACTGCTTCGGAAGCTGCGTTCAGCTTAAATGCAATCTGTTCAAACTCTCATTGTATCGGTAAATTGAAATAAATGCCCTCACACAGTCCTTTTAGAGCAATATTTAATTGAAACACACATTGCATTCATTGTTGTGACGGTGACACGGGGACACCTACACTAGGTCAACATGCTTTGCAATATTTTAACAAGAGATTTGTGGGGAACACTTTCAGCGGTATGTTTGTGTGTTAATTCATAGATTGGTGCACAGATCTGTGGACACCCGTAAACAGGGGTGTCAAACATACGGCCCATGGGCTGCATCTGGTCCAATACGGGAGATCACTGTGAATAACATTACAAACGTAGCATTTTAATTAATGTTACATTTGTAATGGTAAAGTGCTAATAATTAGTTTTTCAAAGAGTATTTAGCTTCGCGTGTCGCAGCAGTGTGTTAGGATGACGGGTCTATTTTTTCCTGCTGAAGAATCCGCACAGTAAGCAGCGGCGGCCACCGGCTGTCTCTATGCGCCTCTGGTATAATAATATTGTCAGCTTATATGAGCCAGACTTTGGTTTCCCCATTAAATGGCGATGATTTGTTCTGCAGTAGCCAAACACGGTAACAATATAGCTGTTTGCTGCTTAAAAGCTTGTCATTTTTAACGTGGACCGTTTTTGAGGCTGAAGTTTCAGTACGCGGCTTAATCTAATTTTGTGATTTTCAAAATGAAAACAGTAAATCAGCAGATTCTGTAGAAAATCGTATTTTATGTTATGTTTATTTAAACTGCAGTAGTATTATAAACACTAGTAGGGAGTTATTCTATTCAACCCACTGTTTAGTTTGTAGTTAAACTGGATGTTCGGAGCTCTGAGATGTGCAAAAAGTTCCAATAAAAGGATGAAAGGTTTGTTGTACATTTAGAGAAAATGTGGGTGTTTTTGGTTTTTCAAAATATTTTTTGTCAAAATATTTGTGCATGAAAATCTTTACAACTTTAAGAATCTGGTTCTTTGATAAACAACCAAAAAAATCAACGCTAATAATAGGAATAAGAATACATATTAATGAATGAATCAACTAAGGTAATCAATGGATTATTTCGAAGTGATTTGTCTGGTCCAGGCCCCAGAATCACAAATTGTGCACCATGTGGCTTGCAAGCTCAAATAAGTTTGACACCCCTCCCCTAAAGCATGGGTATCCGAAAAAGTCAATAAGCTCATAAAACTCATAAAGACGCACAAATTTATTAATTGTTCTCACGGTTTATTTGAGAATCTGTTTAGCTCTTTCTTGCAGTGAGAGATGCCGCCTGTCTGCCCGCTCACTTTTCCTGTTTGTGTGATGTCCTGGACTGAGCTTCATTCTTGGTTCCGTCACTCCCATCAGAAAGGGGCGGATCATGGTTTAGGTCCCGTATATGTTGTATTTGGGATATACCATTTAGATTTATATTAAGTAAAAACCCACAAATACAGAGCTCTTTGAAAAAATGTGGTGTGGCTGTTGTAATAACAATAGGAAGACACTTGAAGAAAATTGGGTTACATGGTCAAGTTTGCAGGGAAAAGTCATTACTATGCAGACAGCCCAACAGTTTATAAGAGTTGGAGGCTTTTGCCAGAAAAAAAACAGGCTGCTTTACCAACAGAGAAGAACCTCATTGACATGTACTCCAAGAGACTTCAGGCTGTTATTGATGTTAAAGAGGTGAGTACGAAGTAGGACTGGGCCGTATAACTTTTCTTATCGAATACCAGTGTTTTTCTTTACATTTTAATAGTTTTTAATTATGATTCAAACCCTCTACGACAGGGTGTCAAACTCATTTGAGCTTCTGGGGTCTGGACCAGACAAATCATGTAGAATAATCATTGACTGCCTTAATCGATTCATTCATTAAATACTTTGTATTATTCCTATTAATAGTTTGTATTTTCTTCAGAAAACAACCATATTCTGAACGTAAAACATAATAAACACTACAAATATTTTATAATATAATGTATAGTGTGCTTCAGCAGTCAGGAACAACCCTTTTGCAGTTTCATATTGAAACTCTTCATATCGAGCTCCAAGTTTGCCTACAAACTAAACAACTCTTGTAATGTTTTTAATGAACATAAAATAAAATAAACAATTCTACTGAATTTATTGATTTACTGTGTTGTTTTCCACACAAAATCGAACTCTGCTTCGTATTGAGACATCAGCCTCAGAAAGTTTACACTTTAAAAAAGTACAAGCTTTTAGCAGCACAACAGCAGCGATGATATTGTTACTGGTTTTGCCTCCCGCAGAACACATCGTCACTAAACAGGGAAAAAGGAAGTCAGAGACGGCCAGCGCCCACATGCTCACTGAGCCTATTCTTCCCAGAGAAAAAATAGACCCATCGTATTAACATCTCTGCTGCGAGGCGAGACGGGCCAAGCTAAATACTTGATTAAAAAACTACTTCATTCACAATTTCATTAAATGCTATGTTTGTAATGTAGTGAACTTCACTCTCTCTCCATATCTCTAGCATGTCAATATTTCTAAATGTTTTTTGTGGATTCATTTTCTAGCGGAGTTATGAGACTTTGGACAGCCCGAGTGGCACACAGAACATTCTTAGTTCTCCTTTCAATACCTTTATCATGTTCTATTTCTACTCATGGGACATGCTGTTTACATAGTGTGACAACTAGTGTGATAATACTAGTGTGGCCATTCTAAGCCAAATTCCTGCAGTAACATTGACTGTAAATTTTCCTAGTCATGCGAGAAAAAAATATACTGTCAAATACGGTAACATGGATATAATGTCTGTGAACAAAATCATTAGAGCTAAATTTAAACTTTTGATCGGAGTCATTTAGAAAGTGTCTGTTGTCATTATGATTTTAAATACTGTTCAATTAATTCATTCATTCATTTTCCAACCCTATTGTTCCCTTTTTTTGGTCACAGGGGTCTGCCAGTGCCTATCTCCAGCGCACATTGGGCGAGAGATTTTACCAGGGTATAAAATCTATAAAATGTAGATTGATTAGTAATCATTACAATTAGATAGAGGAAACACTTCCTTTCTTCAAACACAAGAGATTAACAGATTAGCACAAACAGCAATTCCTCAGATGGAATCCTCTTCAAACATTCTAAAGGTACAACTAAATATTTACAAGACAGTGTGTGTTGCGTCTTCTCTGTACCTCTCCTGTAACGCTCTTAATTATGAAACGTTCAAGGCTTCTAAGCGCTGCCCACTGCCAGAGGTGCTGAATAAACTGAACACTGAATCAGCTCTTTTGAAAACTTTTGAATGTGTACAACGAAAACTCTTTTTACACTTATTTTAACACGGCTGCTCTGCTCTTCTTTATTATGAAGCATTCTAAGTGTCTTTATTCCCATCACGTTATTACATCACCCTCTATAGACCAAGAACAGTACTGATAAAGAATTAATCAGAAGATAATTTAAAGCATTATTTAATTCTCTCTAAAAGTAAAATGATTGATAACTAGTTAAGTAATGAAATTAATACAGAATTTACATTACATTCATACTTTATTAACTCTCATTTATTTGTTGTGTCAAATACAGTATTAAAGATGCATTTATAGTTAATTTCTTCACTAATTGTCAGTATGTCGCATGTCATTAGGTTCTATCGATTATAACTGATTCAAGGATGTTTTATTTTCCTAAAGCATGAGTGTCTCCTGGCCCTGCACTTGTCTATATCTCTCAGAAGCTCTGTGCATTTCTCTCTCTCGCAGCTTTGATGAAGGCAGAACAGTGCCTTCCTAACCATGTGTCCACTCATGCATGTTCGGCAGTGACATCAGCAAAAGCATCTCTGCCCACCGCTCCGGCCCCCAGCCGCTGGATGTGACCTTGAACGGCAGCCGGCCTCATCCAAAAGCACATAGATCTCCCATGAGCAGGTAGAATGTAAGTCTGCATTTTACTGTGATTCTTCCTCATTTCCTTGCATTCTTCCTGCCATTTTTGACACACACAGTGTTTGATTTTAGTGCCAAAACACTTGAAAATAGTGAAGGAAGATGTTAAAGGTACGTTCACATCATGGTTTCCATGTTAAGTCAATGCAAAGACGCCTCCACCAAACAACCTTCAGCAATGAACCTTCGTTCATCAGTGAGGAGCACAGCCATGAACACCTCCACCAACCAGTTCCATGCTGCAGTCCCAGTATCCGAGACAATCTTGGAATCTCAGGAAATACCAGCAATGAAGCTGCTGATGATGACCAGGTTTGAGTCTCAACCGTCAATCTGAAAGAAGAGAAGACAGAACAGAACTTTAGTTGCAGAACTGATTGCAGATCCATGATAGCAGATGTGTTTGTACTAGGGCTGAACGATATTGGAAAAAATCACATTGCGATATTTTTTTCCAGACGATATATATTGCAATATTGAGAGCCACCAATACAGGCTAAAGTCAATAATTACATATTAATAATTTCACTAATAAGCAAGCTTCATTACAAATGACAAAAAGGTCACTTAATATTTTATTGCAAAAAAATTATTTTATTTACAAAGGTCCGGGTTTGTTTTTTTCTCAGCTGTGGAATATAGTGGAGTAGTTCCTGTCCAGCTGAAGACAGAACCCAACCTTGCCACAGGTTTCCCCTTCATCAGAAAAAATCTCTATAAATATAAATATATTACATCTGTTGTGCGCAATAGGGAAGCACAGGCGGACCCAGATGCAAGGTTAACTAAAAGTCTTTAATAATACTAAAGGAGAGAAGGCAAAAACACAGCCACCGGCACTGAAGCCTGAACAGTTCAAAAAAACTAATTGTCCAAAAAGGGGAAAGCCGCGGAGAGCCTCCGGTCCCGAGCAACCACCGTCCACTACCAGCTTCACAACGACAGGGAGAGAGAGACACACGAGATCCTGCCGACACGACTTGGAGCAGAACAGGACAGGACTGAGGAAGAGATATAGGTAAGAAATCGTAGCATAGATGTCACTGATGTATAATCGTCTGACAGAGAAGGGCTAGAGGAAGGAACGTTAAGAAGGCTTGTTAATCAGCGCGCGACAGGAGACCGGTGCGCGTAATTGAGCCAGACAGGTGCTCTAAATGAGAGATGAGAAAGAGAATGAGAGTTAATTAGATAGATCACAGAAGCTACTAACACTGCCCCCCCCCCTAAGGAGTACCTCTAGGTACTACAAGAGAGCGTGAGCGAAAGTACTGATCAATGAGAGACTTGTCAAGAATATCGCGTGCGGGTACCCAAGAGCGCTCCTCGGGGCCGAAACCCTCCCAATCAACCAGATATTGATATCCCCGACCCCTGCGACGAGCCTCCAATAGACTCTTAACTCGATAAACCGGCTCCCCTTCCACGATCAGGGGAGTCTGGGAAGTACACGAAGCGTTGGAGACAGGTGGGATGAGTGGTTTAATGCAAGACACATGGAATACCGGGTGAACGCGCGCCATAGAGCTAGGAAGCCGTAAGCGCACCGCGACCGGACTTATGATCTTAGAGATGGAGAACGGACCAATAAATCGAGGTGCCAGTTTGCGACAAGGATGCTGGTTTGGAAGATTACGTGTGGCCAGCCATACCCTCTGGCCGCAAATATAACGGGGTGTATGGCGACGAAAACGATTACCATAACGACACATGCGTTCCTGAGACTCAAGAAGCGCGGCTTTGGTGAGCCTCCAGGAACGGCGAGCGCGAGACATGAAACCTCGAATGCTTGGTGCGGCCGCCTCGCTCTCCTGAGAAGAAAAGAGAGGTGGCTGGTAACCGACGGAGGCGGCAAAAGGAGAGATACCAGTAGCGGACGACGGAAGGGAGTTATGTGAATATTCCGCCCAAGATAAATAATCAACCCAGGAGGACGGAAACTTGGAAGTAAGGCAGCGCAAAATGCGAGCAAGATCCTGGTTAGCCCTCTCTGACTGACCGTTACTCTGCGGGTGAAACCCAGACGAAAGAGAGGCCGAAGCTCCGAGCGCCTTGCAAAACTCTCTCCAGACTTGGGAGGTAAATTGGGTACCACGATCAGAGACGATGTTAGTGGGGATGCCATGGAGTCTAATGACATGATCCAAGAGGAGCTTAGCGGTCTCGGAGGAGGATGGCAATTTAGACAGCGGAATAAAATGCGCAGCCTTAGAGAAGCGATCTACCACAGTCAAAACAGCCGTATTACCACGAGAAGGGGGCAGACCTACGACGAAGTCGAGAGAAATATGAGACCACGGACGGGAGGGCACCTCCAGCGGGTGAAGAAGCCCGTGTGGAGGGGCACTCTCCGTCTTATTGCGTGCGCAAATGGTGCATGAGCGAACGAAAGCGCGCACGTCTACGCGGAGCGATGGCCACCAGAAGCGCTGGCGGACAACTGCCTCGGTAGCACGAGCACCCGGGTGTGCAAACAATTTAGACGAGTGGCACCAACGTAAAACCCTCTGCCTCAGATCCTCGACAACAAATAATCTCCCCTGAGGACAGCCCTGCGGCGAGTCTACGGACTGAGCAGCGCTCAAAACCTCACGTTCGATACCCCAGGAGATCCTTCCAATTACACGACCAGGAGGAAGCACGAAGTCGGACGGAGCGGACACAGGCAGGACCTCGAACTGACGAGAGAGAGCGTCTGGTTTAACGTTTCTGGACCCCGGCCGGTACGACACGGTAAAATTAAAACGATTAAAAAAAAGTGACCAACGGGCCTGGCGTGCGCTCAGGGTGCGCGTGGAACGAATATGGCTCAAGTTTTGGTGATCTGTCCAAACCAAAAAAGGAACGCACGAACCCTCAAGCCAATGGCGCCATTCCTCTAGCGCTAACCGAATGGCGAGCAATTCACGATCACCTACATCATAATTGCGCTCGGAAGGAGAAAGGCGGTGAGAGTAGAATGCGCACGGATGCACCTTCCCATCCTCCTTAGCGCGCTGAGAGAGCACGGCTCCAATCCCAGTGGCAGAGGCATCAACCTCCACAATAAATTGCAAGGAAGGATTTGGAGAAACTAGGATGGGAGCCGTCGTGAAGAGCTCCTTAAGTTGTTCAAAAGCCCTCTGAGCCTCAGCCGACCAGGAATACCGGCGTTTTACGGAAGTCAGAGAGGTTAACGGAAGCGCAATGAGTCCAAAGTTCCGAATGAAACGACGGTAAAAATTGGCGAACCCCAAGAAGCGCCTAAGCGCAGCGCGGTTCTCGGGAATGGGCCACTCAGAAACAGCACGAACCTTATCAGGGTCGACCGCCACGCCCCCAGAACCAATGATGTGCCCGAGAAAGGGAACCGAAACCGAGTGGAACAGACATTTCTCCGCCTTGACGAACAGGCGGTTTTCGAGAAGGCGCACTAATACAGAGCGAACGTGCTGAACATGCGTGACAAGATCTGGAGAAAATATTAAAATATCATCAAGATAAACGAAAACAAAAACATTGAGCATATCTCGGAGCACATCGTTGATCAGGGCTTGAAACGTAGCCGGGGCGTTGCATAAACCGAACGGCAAAACCCGATATTCAAAGTGTCCGAGGGGGGTGTTAAAGGCGATCTTCCACTCATCCCCCTCACGGATACGGACCAAGTGATAAGCGTTACGCAGGTCGAGTTTCGTAAATATCTGGGCCCCGTGCAGGACATCGAACGCCGAGTTCATGAGCGGAAGCGGATAGCGATTCTTGACAGTGATCTCATTCAAGCCACGGTAATCTACGCACGGACGGAGGGAGCCGTCCTTCTTCTTTACAAAGAAGAACCCGGCTCCCGCCGGCGATGAGGACTGGACAATAGTACCAGCCTGGAGCGCGAGCGAGAGGTACTCCTCTAAAGCCCTCATCTCAGGTTGAGAAAGGGGATACAGGCGCCCCTTAGGGGGAGAGCAGCCAGGAAGGAGGTCAATCCGACAATCATAAGGGCGGTGCGGGGGTAAGGAAGCCGCACTGTCCTTACAGAAGACCGCGGCCAAATCGTGGTACTCATCAGGCACGCCAGATAAATCAATATTTTCAACGGACGACACGGGAGCAGGGGTGCACGAAGACACAGCGGAGATGAGACAAGAGGAATAACAGCGCAGACTCCAAGAAGTAATAATATTAGATTCCCAGTTAACATGGGGGTTATGCAATCTGAACCAAGGATGGCCTAAAATAACCGGACAAAGGGGAGAATTAATAATAAAAAAACTAATAAATTCGTGGTGGTTGCCAGAGACCGTGAGACTCACCAACCTAGTAGCTTGGCGGCAGCGAGACAGAACCCTCCCATCCAGAGCAAAAACAGTACGGAGATCAGAAGACTCCGTAAGAGGAATCCCGTGGGCCCTGGCAAACTCTCTGTCCAAGAAGTTCCCCTCGGCACCGGTGTCCAGCAGGGCGGCGCAGGGGAGCACACGCCCCTCAAAGCGAAGTGTCACCTGAAGAGAAGAGCAGGAGGAAGGCGGGGTTGCAGAGGAAGAAGAAGCGCTTGCCAGACAACCCCGGATTACTGGCAAGCGTTGGATTTTACTGGACACCCTCCAGCAAAGTGACCGGAACCACCGCAGTAAAGGCACAGCCGAAGGGAAATGCGCCTCTGTCGCTCCTCGGGAGACAGCCGAATTCCACCCAGCTGCATTGGCTCTTGAGAAGAGGAAGGACAGATGGTAGATGGGTTGTGGACCCGGGAGGAAGACCGTTGGGTAGGAGTCTCCAGCGTAGTGGCACGGGAGCGTAGAGCGCGGCGCTTCTCTAAGCGCAGCGCCAACTCCACCAGATCGTCGAAGGAGTGAGGAAGCTCCTGTGAATACATGTCCTCCTTGATTTCACGCCGAAGACCCTCCAAAAAGCGTGCGCAGAGGGCCTCCTCGTTCCATCCAGACGACGCAGCAAGAGTGCGGAACTCTACGGCAAACTCCACAACGGAACTGGATCCCTGGCAGAAAGATACCAAGGCTCTGGATGCCTCATGACCATGCAAGGAACGGTCGAACACCTTGATCATCTCGGCGCGGAAGGAGAGGAAGGATCTGCAGCATGGCGCCTCTGCTTCCCACAACGCCGTAGCCCAGGCCCTGGCTTTTCCGTTGAGTAGGGATAAAACAAATGCTACCCTGGACCTCTCGTCAGCATAAGTCAGGGGTTGCAAGGAAAAAATAATTTCGCATTGTGCCAAAAATCCTCGGCACTGAGCCGGCTCCCCACTGTAACATGGCGGATTGTTGACGCGCGGCTCCGCGTGCCTCTGCGGACTGGGATCGCCACGTTGGAACAGCGACAGCTGCGCGGAGAGATCCGCTACCTGGGTAAGGAGGCTCTCCACGGTGCGCCTCGAGGCGGCAAGCTCCTCTTCGTGACGGCCTAGGAGTGCCCCTTGTCTCTCCAACGCGCTCTGGAGATGATTCTCTCTTGCTGGGTCCATGTTTGGTCAGACGATTCTGTTGTGCGCAATAGGGAAGCACAGGCGGACCCAGATGCAAGGTTAACTAAAAGTCTTTAATAATACTAAAGAAGAGAAGGCAAAAACACAGCCACCGGCACTGAAGCCTGAACAGATAAAAAAAACAAATTGTCCAAAAAGGGGGAAAGCCGCGGAGAGCCTCCGGTCCCGAGCAACCACCGTCCACTACCAGCTTCACAACGACAGGGAGAGAGAGACACACGAGATCCTGCCAACACGAACTTGGAGCAGAACAGGACAGGACTGAGGAAGAGATATAGGTAAGAAATCGTAGCATAGATGTCACTGATGTATAATCATCTGACAGAGAAGGGCTAGAGGAAGGAACGTTAAGAAGGCTTGTTAATCAGCGCGCGACAGGAGACCGGTGCGCGTAATTGAGCCAGACAGGTGCTCTAAATGAGAGATGAGAAAGAGAATGAGAGTTAATTAGATAGATCACAGAAGCTACTAACAATATATATATAAAAGTACTATAAATAAACTTGGGTTATAAAGCTTTAGTCTGTATTTTATAGTTAAAAACATTTTTTTAAAACATGATTCAGATTTGAATCATTTAATTATATATTATTTTGTTATTTCATCAGTTTTTTCTAAGAACAATCAAAGCTGACTTTATCTTCCTTCCTCTCAATCTATGTTGGCAACTAGTTCAATTCACTATGAAGAATTAGGTTAGTGTCGGGAATCTGAGAATGTGTGGTCCCTAAAGGAGATAAATGTATTTGAGGATTAAAAGGAATCACATTTTCTCTTCTCAATAACCCATGTTCTTACTTCAGATAAAACGCTTAATGGATCATTGTAAAATCAATAAATGTCACGGTTTGACCTAAAGCCACCGACTATGAGTTTTGTTTCTTTCTTTTCTGTATTGCCCTATAGCTTTTAAGAATATAGCTACACAGTTGTAAGAATTGGTTATCTAAGGCTAAAATGGGGTTTCTTCTCATCATCATCTTCATCATCATCTCAATTAAAACTGGAGAAGTTGTAATTGCCAATGGATAAGTATTATCACCAGACTTGCTCTGTCTTGTCAGTTGATAACATCTACTCTAACTATTTGTGATAGTGTCATATACCAACATCAATGGCTTTCTTGAAATAAAAATCCTTTGCTTTTCAGTGATTTCTTTTTGGTGTTTTTGAAGTCCAGTTATACAAAAAGCTTTAAAGTAAATTTTCATTTCATGATTATCCTATTCTTCAAAGTGCTCCAAACAAGTACTGTTTACTTTAATTATATAGCCTACTCAATTTAAATCTCAGTTTCACCCTCAGTGCAAAGTCTGTTCACAGTGCAAATCACTTTACCTTTTTTGAGATGGACTTCATCTTTGTAACTGATCTACCCCTGAGTTTTTTTTTTTTTTGTTCCCCCCCCCCTTTTTTTATAGTTTATCTTTCTGGTTATGTGTTGTATTTGGATAACCTCTTAAAACCTTGATATGCTGTTTGAACAATCTAAATCATAATTTTTTTTTCCTGCATTTAGAATATTTGATTTATTGATACATTACACATCAAATGAACTAAGGCCCTGTCCACACGTACCTGGTTTATTTTGAAACAGAGTACTTTTAGGAGAGGTTACGCTGTTCATCCAAATGTAAAAACAACATAGTTTTCATGTAAAAAATTTTAAAACTCTTTGCAATGTGTGTTGTTTTGAAAGCAACATACTCCAGTTATGCATAGACATCAAAAACAGAGTTTTGGAGACAAGATTGTTTTATCTGAATCATGTTTCGTCATTGGCATCACTGCTTTGTTTACAAAGACCGAGTCTAATAGTGGAAAAGTGAGGACTGCATTGCTGTTTACTGTGTTTTGGTGGCTTTCAGCAAGTACAGGGTTACACACATATGTTCCTTTTGATAACTAAAAAGAGGTGACCAATGCTGAATACTGGTTTTAAAAATACATGATCGACACACAATTAGAGAACAGAAGATGGACATGTGATAGGTATGCATATTTGCCACATTTGCCACACAAGTGTGACCAGCACTTCAGTATAAAAGAAGATGTTTGTGCTCATCTGTAAGGTGAAAGAAATACTTGCAAAAATCACAATAAAAAAACTTTTCATACATTTTTAAAATAATTACGTTGTCATCATACATCACCTTCTAAAAAATGCAGACACCTAAAGATATGTCCTTAGGGGGTTAAATGAATGTATCCAACCTTTTGTTCCCTTTCTTTCTTTCCAGAAGTTTTCTCTAGGCTTTGATGGATATTACTCGGAATAGATCATGATATCTTGTCTCTTCCTTCTGTCCAATATGTTCTCCTTGTTTTTTAGGTGAAAATCTTGCTTTTGCTTCAGCCTTCAGTCATTAATCCAACAGTTTGGAAGAGATTGTGATTTGAGTTGAGCTATAAAATTTCTAAAGCCTAAACTTTCATCAAAATTTGTATAAATTTTCATTTGCATGATATCCTTTTAATCTACAGAAAGTGCAACCTAAATATGTCAAGATTTGTTTTCCACAAGCTTTGTCTGAAGAATGTAATTTTTTTTCTGTTAAACATATATTTGGATTGCCGGTAGATTCAGACTATTTATGTAAATATGGACAGTTTTCTTCTTATTGTTCGTGTATTAAAAATTCATATTGCAGTGCTATAAGCAGACTGGAGCTGAAATGATCCTTTTGAAAGCCTGTAAGCGTCTAGGGTTGGGGAAGCAGGATTACTGGATAATCAAGGAATATAGGAAGAGAAAAGCAAAACAGAACTTGGAACATATTTTAAAATATGTTATAACTGCCATCACATGTATTTTAAGATAATAGTATCTGTAAGAATGTATTCAATAGCACTTTGAACCTCTTTGGTTTGGCCACCTCTTATTTTGCATCAGCATTTGTTTGAGATCATATAGATGAGGAGCAGTGAGTGATGATTGTTGGATGATAGTGTAAACTGGATACATTCTCATATTTTGTGATGAGATTCAAACCTTATTCATATAAAGAAATTACTCTGGAACTTATGCGACGATCATGTAAACAAATCAGGCAAATCAGATTTTCTGAGGCATCACATACAGCAAATGAGAGACAAAGGGCCCTTAAAGTCAAAATGTGGTCCCGCAGTCTAAATAATTGTATTTTCAAATTTTATTAGCACATTTGTCCTAACAACCAACCAATCAACAGATATTAAATAAATTAAAAAAAATCCAACAAACAAACCATTGATAAACAAAAACAGCACTTGCAAATTGTCTTTTATTTTTATTGTGAGAATATTATTACAGTGTTTCTTTGTTGGCTGAAAGATCTTAGATCCTGACAAAAATCACAGTCAACAACCAAATTTTAAACACTCAAACACAATGCTGAATCAGCAAGCTCTTCATTTCAAGCAACAGTGGCTGTTGAGAAAATCTGCATAAATTTTAATTCACACTTTCACATTCACTTAATTACTTGCCAATGTCACCCAATTACCCTCGTCTCTCCTCTTTGAGTGGCAGTAATCGTTGAAATGATGATCAGAGGTGTACTATTCCTCTCTTTAAATGTAATACTGGAAGAATCTCTCCAATTATCTTTTCTTTACACACACTGCTGACTTTTAATTAGTCATACAGTCTCTCTTGCTCCAGTCCATAATTGGCAATAAAACTTCACTGTAAAAATAAATCTCAAATAATCAACTGGCAGCATGTGATATGTGACTTTAGTAAATCAACTGGGAGAAAGTTTAACGTAACCTACTGTAGACATAATTTTGAAGTATAAACCCTAACGACAGACCCTAAGAAACTCAACTTTAGATTGGCTCTTTACGAAATGTGTGTCAAACTTAAGTGTATTTGATGTTACACTTTTTGCAGAACTCAAAAAACTATTTGGGCTATTGATATTTCTTTGATAATTTCACCAAAATTAAACTTTTTTGAAGAAGAATAAGAAAACACATTTTTACGCATTTTGTAAAAAGCTCTTCATATTGTTTATCTAAGTATTTAGCCTCAAATTGCAGCCGTCTGTTAATATAACAAATCAATTTTATATGTAGAAGAATTTGTGCAGTGAGCATCTGACCTCCAAATGTGTCTTTGGTCTCCTGTGTGCGATAGCAGATTACGCTTTCCTCATAAAGTGATGATAATGCTTATAGAATTGGTGTGTTGCCGAAATGCAGAAAATTGTTGCCAATATCATTGATAGTGTGGGGCTACACATTTTTTTACCTTAACATTACATTTATTGGTTTTAAGGAGGGTGTATTTAATTTGCTTGAAGTTGTAACCCTTGAAGATGTACCACTATCATTGTTCAATGTGAAAGAGAAAAAAACAGGACCATACTTTGTTCTTGTCTTTATATAAAAATCACAGAAACTTGCATGTTTTTTTTTCTTGTATTAGAAAAGACAACACCAGAGTGTTGATCTGAACTGTGGTTCGTGTTACTCCCCTGATGTTCTTGGTGTGTTTTGTTCACTGCTGTGTGTTTGCACTTGGATGGGTTAAATGCAGATCACAAATCGCTTGTATGGGTCATTCCATCCCTGGTCATAGTTCATTTTCACTTTTAAAATACAAACAGCTACAGATACTTCCCCATCATAATGATTTTTTTTTATTTCTGATTAAATAGATCAATGTTACAATCCACTCTCAATATAAAGTCATTGCTTAATGCAAAATGTCACATGAGCCTCAAATATCAGAGTTATACAAACAATGCAAAAAAAAAATATTTTTTAAACAGACACACAAGCTGACTCTAGAACAAATATGATGAACCTCACATAATGAGCTTAATTTCGATCATTGAAAAACATGTTAATCCAATTTGCCATAGAAAACAAAAAACACTCAAAAATTCTGAAGACTAATGGGAGTGCATGGTGTAGTGATCTCACTTTTAAAAGCTGTTTTAATAATGAATGAACTGTTTGCACATGCCTAATGGTGCATGTAAACGTTAAGATCAAACATGTGATGCATAGTGTTGTCCTTCTAGTCTGTTCCAATGAAAGCAGACATAGATTTGATTGCACCATAAATGATAATTGAATCCAAATCGATTGACTGCCAGAACACGTGAAACAGGTCGTTAAGCCTGGTACATATTCATTAAGCCTTCTATTGTAGTGTGTTTTCTCACTTGATGGTTTTGGTCAGAGGTTGCCCACAAAGATAATTGAACTAATCTGTTAGTCTACATTAATTCACAGTTTAAGTTGTCATGGTCACTTAGGCGCACATTTACTGCTATTCTATTCTCATGTCTGGACAATATACCTTTTTTCAAATTCTCTAAGGAATTTTTGATCTGCCATTAGACCAGAGCACTTTGTTGAACTACCAAAAGTCGATTTCCATGCATGCTAGTGAAAAGAGTAAAATAAAACTTGTAGTAAAACCAATTATTGAAACTATTGTCTTTGTCTTTCAGTGTCTGTCACTTGTGCTTTCAGTAGCTGAGTTCTAATACAGCAGGAATGAAATCCCTTTCAATGTGCTCTATGACCATCCAACAGAAGGATGCATGTTTTCGCCTTGCCACCTGCAGCCACTGTGCTCCTCATTAACAATTTATTTGTTTTTTTTTTTTGCCTTTAAATTTACCCGTTTAAGAATGGGAAAATATAATGTCTGAACGTCAGCTTTAACGAGGGTAAAATAGTGCTAGAGAAAAAATGAATGCAAAATTGGAGTGTGGGAGTGAACGACAAAATGTTCAGAGAGGGGTGACTGGAAATGATTGGAATGGAGAAAAAGAATATAAATAGAATGGTCAACAATTAAGATGAAAGTGTACAATATATGCTTTGGTGGCTAGGAGGAAGGAAAGGGGACATGGTTTAAAGAACTATATGCAGGTTTATTTAAAAATATATATTTAAAGAGTATTTATAAGAGCCCAGAGAACTGACGATGTATTCGGAGCATCTTACAGGAGTAGCAGGTGAGTAGCAAGTGAGTAGGAGTGAACAGCAGGGGCGGGATGAACCCAGAAGAGACACAAAAAATACATGGAGAATCCAAGAAACAGGAAGTGATCACGGAGAATCAGGGGATGTAAACTGTAGATCTGACAATTGAGCAGGTGCTTGGATGATCCTTATAACTGTGGCAGATGGGTTGACTGAGTGCTCTGATTGCTCGGCAGTTTCCTTGGAATGATTTTCTGCAGGCAAATTCATTTATTATTTTACTTTTTAATAATCGATGTAATTACATTTTTAGGACCAAGATTTCCTTAAGTATAAAACAATTCATAAAAATAGGATAAATACATGATTTTTTTTTCTTTTGCTTTTTTTGGCCGTAGCCTTTATTGATTTTTTTCTCAACGGAAAGGACAGTGGGAGTGACAGGAAATTAGGAGATGAGAGAATTGGGCGGGATGGGAAAGACAACTGGCTTGGAATTCGAACTCGCGCCAGCCCTGTGCAACATATGCGTCCTGCGCACTACCACTACACCACACCGCAGGACATAAACACAAGATTAACTAAATATTATAACAAATGTGCTGCACATGTATTCTTGCACATTTTATTTATTTTATTCTTAAATATTAATTTATTCTTGAATATAAAATACTGGTTCTGATTGAAATACCGGTTCAAGAGCATTTTTTTTTTCAATGCCAAATTTATATTAAAATGGTTTGACCTCTTCTATTTTAATCCTTTTTTTCTACCATGTTGCTGATTATTTTGTGATTTTGCTGTACCATTTTGGACAGAAACGTAAATGATGCTCCTTTAAACAAGTTTGGTAATTTAGTAGAAGAATAAACGCTGAGCATTGATGCAAAATTGGGCTCTTGGGAAATGGAACTGACTTGTACTACTGTATTGCACAAACAAGTGTACATACTGCCCTGAGCCATAGATGAGACAGTTTTCTGCAAAACCTCACTGGAGCAACCCAAGTTTAAACATCCTGCTCACTGGCACATGGCACTAGACATAGATTGCAATATCAGCTGCTGTGTGCTATAGAAACATTATATATACAGCACAAGCAAAAAAGCAGGCAGTCCATTAACATCAGGTTGACACAAATAAATGGAAACAGGATTCCTTCTCTGCTCAGTGAAAGCTTAAGGCAGAAAATGCACGCACATACACATACACACACGTCTCCAAACAGTTTGAAAATCCCAATCATAACATTTAAAAGCCAACCACAGATTAAAAAACGAATATGTTTCCCTTAAAGGCATCGCTTAAATTCAATATTCATTCGTAAGTCAGAAAAGGGCAGAATGCGTAGACGAAAGCCACCGTTAACAATTTTCACTATAGCCTGACTTATAATCTTACAAATTTAATAATGATCGCAAATACTTTGCAATTTGTAAAATTGTCACGGTGGGAATCACTGAGCGTATTCCAGTAATATGTCACTGTAACCTTTGTATGCCAGCCACCAGCTCACAGATATGATTAGAATTCAGTATCACCATTCAATGGGATTTAAGCATCTGAACACTGAATACTGATAGGTGAGAAATAACCCAAATTAGTGGAATCTGGAATGGACCTATGATTAAATTCTTCTTTCTATCTTCTTTTTTTTTTCTTTTACTATCAAAGCTTCCGGATTTGTTTTCCATCAAACACCAAAGCTATTATTACCATCTTTTTAACACATTATATAATTGTGCTATCATTGGTCTACTCTCCCCTCTGGGGACTGGCATAGTGCTAGAGGCAATCTCCAACACCCATTTCCATATCCAGATTGACTGTCAACAGAAAGCAGAGAGATACAGAAAGGGAGGAGGGCAGATGGACGTAGAAAGAAGGAAGGTGAGAGATAAAGAGGCCAAGAGAGAATTGAGAAGGAGGAGAGATGATGAGGCCTAGACTGCACTGCACTGTTGGGTCAGTCGCTCTGAGTCCATTCATTAAAGGCGAATGAGAATTTTAAACCACATACCAAATAATAATTGCATTTTCTACCAGCAGTCCCGGGTGCTAACGATGAAACTGTTTACCTGTGGGACTACAGCGCTTCCTCTTTCTCTCTCTTTCTGTCTGTTTTTCTTTTCTTATATCTAACACCTCTTACTCAAAAACAAAGCAGGACAAGAAAATGGCCCAAAACTGTCAGCGAAAGAGTAAAAGAGATACAGAGAAAAGATGAGGAGAGGAAGGAAGGGGGGAATCTCCAGAACGATATCTTCCACACAGACACTCTCTTGTCCTCCTGTCATAAAGGTCTTGTCCTCGGGGGCAAGCAAAGTGCTGTTGAGATGGGATGATTGCTGTGGGAGAGAAAGAGTGACTTACTCTATGTGCTGTCTGTCATTGCAACAATTCAGACACCCTTGGAATAATAACATCTGCCACTTTCTTCCAAATGGACCTCCTATAAACCTCCTTGCAGTTATTACCATGCACTACACGATCATTAAGCAAAAACCTGAACACGAGGATAGGCAACCAAATAACTTTCCCGAAATTCATTCCCGAAGCCAATGGCATTTTCATGAAAAGTTTAAAGCCAAGTTGCAGGGAATTGGATCGATTTTGTAAATTACTGTCTCCTGTTCATCTCCCCGCTGTTCCAGCATTTTTCTCAGACTCTGTGTCAGCTGAAACTCAATACACGTCTGACTGAGAAAAAAATATCTTTTCATATTGACATAGTCATTACGGACTCCATTAACTGGCCCTGATGGCACAATTTAATTGGCTTCTTAGAAGCTAGAGACCTGAAAAGTTGACATCTCTGAATGCAGCATCTGCTTTGAGGTGCGAGTAGCCCAAATAGCTTATTTACCTACAGAAAAGCTCCACATTGTTCATGATTGATGAATGAGTTGTAATTGTAAAAAAAAAACTGAATATACATGTTTAAACAATAAGTTTAGCATTGTTTTTGCATTTTCTTTACTTTTATTTCCTGTTAAGTCTTATCCATTATGAATATGTTTTTACCCGCTGAGTCCATTGAAAGAGCCATACCGGGAGTCATTGTGAGCAAATTAAAATGGAACTAATTTCCTCAATCCAAACGAGCATTTTGTTCTGGCGTCTGCCTCCAGCGCTGCCTCCTCCTGCTTTGCATCCTTTGATATTGAGAGCTGAACTATTCTGCAGCATGGCTGCCTGTACATCCTCTAGGGAAAGGTAAATGCTGCAGAATCGTACCGTTCTTGCTATCACTGGTCTTCTCTTCACTGAGGCACATCTTCTTCTTCTTTTGGCCTAATTAGAGCTGTTCTGGGCCTTGAAAAAATGAGAATACACAGGCTTCTGGTTATCAGTCAGAATAAGGGAAGTGATAACCAAATCATTAACACCAAGGGCAGAAATGCGTGCAGACATATTTTAGGGAGATTTTCTTTTAGCATTGATTCAAAGTATAGATATTATTCCTGAGCCTAGGGTATAGACACAGTGTCCATTGAACAAGCCTAATTTATTGTTCATTTGTAATATTTAACACTGCACAGAAATGTTTCCTTGAAACAGCACATCAATGAATAGGTTTGTCATTTTGAAAATGCCAAAAGATGGATGTAGCCTACTTTTAGCTTTTTAATGCAATACATTTTTTTACGGTAAGGAAACACCTGGATTTGTAGCATGTGGAAACCATACTGTGTGCAGACATTTTATGATGACCCTGAACTTTTATTAAATTGAGTTAGATCAAAGACCGTTATTCCTGTAACCTCATCAGATTGATTAATGTGTGTGTGTGTACTTTTAGCTGGTATTGTACATATTTACATTACAACTAGATGGGTTGATAGATGGACAAACAGACGGACAGATGGATATTAATGTGGTTTTGATCATTTGTTTTGATGTACAATTTCTGATGTATGAACTCATATATAACATTTCAATGCAAGTGTTGTACATTGTACATGCCTCTTTTTGTAAAGTAGCTTCTCCATGTAGTTCCCCACGTGAATTACAATTGCTAGTGTGGGGTTTTTGCTCTGGGTGCTTCGGTTTTCCCACACGTCTAAAACATGCACCCTAGGCTTATTAGGTAAAACACTATGATTTTGACAACTTAAACATCATTTAAATACTATTTAACCATGGGCAAAAAACTTGCTCATACTAGAACTAATGTACTAGGCTCCTACTTCTGTGAAGCTGCTTTGAAGCATCTGCAGTGCTATATAAAAGTACTTTATAAAAGTGCTAAATAAATGTATTTGACTTGCCTTATCTTGAATTTCAAATGCCTAGTGTTCATTTGATAAACTACAAAATTACCTAGTGTTCATTTGATAAACTTAAATAATTCCCTTTTCTTGTATAAGCTTTTTAAGCATTTTAAAGATGTTTGCATGTGCTCCCTTTTACGGGGTACTATTGAAATGTCTGGGCCTGTACTGTAATTGTCCTCACATTTCATTTTTTTTTAATACACCACTCGTGTCTGGCCATGTCTGACCTCATCTCTATATTTGACTTCAGTTAAAATAAACCAAATGTGAACTTTGTTGTCAATAGATTTCAAAAA
>SRMA01027350.1:498558-734417 GCA_007224835.1 Danionella cerebrum
TATATATATATATATATATATAATCAATGATGTATTTATTTGTGTTGTAGTCTAGAAACTGCAACGCACCAATTGGAAAAGGTTTCAATGGAGGCTTTTTGTCTTTGCATTGGTTCTGCCGAGGAAGCTCAGGCACTCTCCGGGAAAGGGCCTGGTAATGGAGCAGAAGCCTGGAGTCAGAGAAACAGATCAATAGGTTTAATGTTGTGGATGTTAGAATTACTCACCTCTGAGGGGCACATTTAAATAAGAGTAAGAATATTGCATGCAGTAGTAGGGTATGAGAGAGAGAGAGAGGGAGAGAGACAGACACACACACACACAGAGAGAGAGAGAGAGAGAGAGAGTTGCACTTAAGTCAGTATCGTCTGGCAGCTCTCATGGGTCTGCCCAGTCTTTTAGAGTGGAGACTAAGTCATAGTGTTTAAGAGCTGCTGTGGTTTGGAGTATAGAAACGATCAAGTGAGAGAAAAGGAGTCAAAGTTGTGGCAGTGGTGGCTTTTAATGTTTTTTTTTTTTTTTATTTTAATGGATGTTCCATGGAGACAAAGCAAACCATACATGTCATTTTTTTCCTTTTTTTACCTGTCAAGTTACATGGTTCTGCTGACAAGACATATAGAAAAAGGTTGAGCAAATCATGGACTGGTTGTGAGTCCATTGCTGCTCCCTCAATTTCTATTTATTTTTTCTCTACCCCTGAGGCAGGAACCTGCAAATTTTGTAATCATATCAATCATATGTTAATAGGAATACACAGCGACCTGACTGGCTGATACATGGTGGATTGTCTATAATGAAAAGGCTTTGCATCAATAGAATTATGTTTACAATCCAAATCTCAGGAATTGCAAATACATACTCGAAACAATAGTTAGGTACTTGAAACAGTGACTTTGTGCCACTTATTTTCTAAATGAATTCAAAGAGATTTATAGTGCTTTTTTTTCAATTCACAAAACTAAATCGTAAAACACACATGCACATATTTATGGCCTGAAATTGGAACTTGGTCCAATTAAAATACATTTTTCAATTCAAAGTGTTAGAGATCAGAGACCTTTTTTTTCAGCTGTAATATTTCAAATGATTTTTCAGTTCAATTCCCATTAAAAATCTTTCTGAATACTGAGTGTCTTATTCATCATATAAAAGTCTGTGGTCAGAATGTATTTATTTTAATAGCTTTTGAAATAAGTGTCTTCTTTGTTTATTTTATTTGATTTTATTAAAAAAACTTTTTTCACCTACAGCTTGCCGACCTGGTTTCTACAAAGCCTTTGCAGGGAACATCAAGTGTTCGAAGTGTCCTCCACACAGTTCCAGCCATGTGGAGGCTTCATCTCAGTGCCACTGCGAAAAGAATTTCTACCGATCCAGCAAAGACCCCCCGACCATGGCCTGCACACGTTAGTACTCACTCCATCTTTGCAACTTAATTATGTTCCGAATTCTTAAAAACTGTGTTTGACTTTATTTACTGATGATTTATCATTTGAAATGCATAGGTAAGCTGAGAAAATGTACTTATAGAATTAGTTATAATGAACTGCTTAAAAATGCTAATTTAAAATTAAGGGTTAATTTGCAACACTTGCCAAACCTGTCAGAAAGAACATTGCATCTCTTTCACATTAAATATTAAGAGACTTTTGGTGTTCTGAAACGGCAAATGCATACATTTGGGACAAATACATTTGAAACCCTGATTCTTTTGGCAATATCAAAGCTGTAGAAATGCTAATTAAATTTTTAACAATCAATAATACAATGAATATCATCACTACGGCAAACAGAAAAACATTTTTTAAAACAAAATGCTAAATTTGTTAGTGAGCATGAAATTGTGGAAAATGAACTTTAAAAGAAAATGCACTAATAATATACGGATGGTTAAAATAGAAATGCAACTTCAACTACTGCAATTTCAAATGAACAGATGCTATCAAATAAACAAAACATTCAGAAGAAGCAATGAAATCTTTTAAAGAATTGTTTTCAGGACACTGTGTTTACTCACTTGATTCACAGAATGCCATCTTTTCAACACCAGCGGCAATCTGAATTAGAAACAGGAGAGCAGGAATAATTACTTCCTTCTTATTCACGAGTGGCTGCAATTATCATTTACTATGATAATCATGTCTAGGACATATTCTCATTACCATCATTAGCTGAGTGTGGGAAACAGGAGATAAAGGCAGTCCTGTCTGTGTCAGGCTTAGAGGAAACAGGAATCTATAGGATGGGCTGCTGGAATGCCTTTACAAATTGTGTTTGTAACGGCATTATCAGACTACATTAGTTAAAGGTGTAGTTCAAAGCAAAATTGCCCCACATAGAAACCATCCTCCATGAATATAAAAAAAAATAATACTAATGATGATAATAGCATCGTTGATTTAGTTGTGTTTGTTGCTGAAGTCAATGGCTGATAAAGTTATTATGAAGTCATTTTGTGTTTAACTGAAAAAAGAAACCTGTTGAAGATTGCACCAGTTTAACAACAAACTTGTTAGCATTATTTTTTACCACTTTCAGGTCCCCCATCTGCTCCTCGGAACCTGGCATTTAACATCAACGAGACAGCACTGTTTCTGGAATGGACTGCACCCGGTGACAGCGGTGGTCGGAAGGATATCACCTATAATGTCTTATGTCTTCGATGTGGATCTGATGGGCAGATCTGCGAGACGTGCAACAGCAATGTGCGTTTCATACCCAGATCCTCAGGGATAACAGGCACCTCTGTGGTGGTCCAGGACTTTGCAGCGCATGCCAACTATACTTTCCAGATTGAGGCAGTGAATGGAGTGTCTAGCATGGGAAGGTCAATGAGACAGATCGCCAACATCACCATCAGTACAGAGCAGGCTGGTGAGTAAGTCTCTACCATTCGCCATACCATTACTGACTTAAAAAGTTGTTTAAACCACCTGCTTCACTCTTCAGAATGAGAATAACATTCTCCAAACATAATACAACCAAACTGAAGTAGCTAATGACTGTGATGACAATCTGAATAGCTGAAAGATGTGTGCTTTCACATCAAAGCCTAATAACCGAAAAAAGTCGCTCGATGTCGTAACTCATCAGTAAACACGTCTTAAAAATATTCAAGTTGAGGTGGTATAGAATGGAACAGGATGTGGTTGCTGCTTTCAATATAACAGTTCCATAATACAGTAAATACCAAACACCAAACAAAATATACTGTGGTCAAATAATAAGGTACATACTCTTTATTACATCAAACAGACAGTAAAAATGAAAAAGTTTTGTACACAAAGTTTAATATTGGCTTGTAAAAGTGCCTTTCAAAAGTTATGTTGAAATAGAATATAAATTAACCTCCGTGTTTCTATGATTTTCCTTAGCTGAGAGATATTGAACATTTAGTTGCTATGGTAAACAGTGTGGTTGCTATGAAGAGGTCAGTGTCATATAATGTCCCCCATGACACTTTGAGTGGGAAAAAAAAATCAACTCCCATGTAAATATGATTTTCCTAAGCTGAGATAGAGATATGTAAAAAGTGGTTGCCAGGGTAAACAGTTTGGTTGGTAAAGTTTAACAAACCCACATTTCTCTATGATGTTTCATCTTGAATATATTTTGTTGCCTTTTCCCATTTATTGCCATTATAAGTCAATAGTAAATGTTTAACCCTTTCTCGAGCCTAGGGTTCAAATAGTTTTTCACAGTGGCTGGTATGTTCGTGGACAGATTGATGGCCAGTTTGAAGTTCCCATGAGCTTCTCAGTTTAACTTACACTTCACAAAGTTTGACAAGCAGATGTTTAGTCAATTGAAAAGTTCCCAGAATTCCTTTAGTGGTACCAGTCTTAAAAGATGTAGCAACCCAAATCAGAACAAAGACATGTTTAGAATTTTTTTCTGAAGCAAAAGAGGAATAATAATATTTTGGCATCATAAGCCCACATAATAAATAGTATAATTTAGAAAATAACCCAGAATGTTTCAGAATTGAAATAATAAAAGTTTTAACTAAATCTAATTTCAATGATTAAAAAAAGTCAGTAGTGTATTTTTCTATAATAGCGCGGACCATGGTCTACATTTCAGGTTTTATATATAAACCATGTCTCTGCACTGTGTAATTGATATTACAAGACAATATTTATGAATGCTGCTTGCTTTGACCTTGATATTCAACTTGATAATGTTAATAAATAGATTTTTTCATGTCATTCTGGCGAGCTATCGTCTCCTAACCTGAGATGTATCATCTCTCCTGCTCTCAGTTTCATACTAATAGAGACACACAGCTTTATCTAAACCCGCTGTCCTTCTCTATCTTGCTGCTATATCCACAGATAAGGCCAAACATCATTATTAGAATCTGCCCAGATCTCCGCAGGACAGCTCTTTACACTCTCTGGACTTATCATCCCATTTTTATCACTCTCCTCATGTCTTTCCTCAGCTGGATCATGCTTAAGCCTCTGTGGTTATCCAGATGTCTGCTTTAAAATAACAGCGGGAAGCTCCATTTGTTGAATTACCATTTGAAACATGATGAACGATTTTGTGTCTGGAGAAGCGCAGGTCAAATGTCAGTTCTAGACCAGGTGGTCCTTTCTTGCGCCGGTGAGGTCATTGTACTCTTTGCAAAGATAAAGGGGCTCATCAGCATCAGTGTCAGGGAGGAAGGAAGATTGATGTAAAATGATCATTCTGCCTCATGAGCTGTAATCACACAGAAGAGCTTTATAACCTGCCTTCAAGCCCTCAATCTACCCCCCACCAAAGGTGAGAGATGTGTAGAAGACTGGAGCATAGAGCACCTGAAAATACTCAGCAACTTCTTCTTCTTCTTTTCCTTTCGGCTGTTCCCAGTTTAGGGGTCGCCACAGCGAATCATCCTTTTCCACCTAACTCTGTCCTCAGTATCCTCTACTCTTGCACCAACTACCTTCATGTCCTCTTTCAGCACATCCATATATCTCCTCTTTGGTCTTCCTCTTGACATTTGCCAGGCATCTCCATATCCAACATCCTTCTACCAATATAAACACTATCCCTCCTCTGCACATGTCCAAACCATCTCAATCTGGCCTCACTGACTTTGTCCCCAGAACAACCAACCTGAGCTGTCCCTCTGATGTGCTCGTTCCTAAACTTATCCATCCTCGTCACTCCTAAACTGAACCTCAACATCCTCATCTCTGCTACTTCCATCTCTGCCTCTTGTCTCTTCCTCACTGCCACAGTCTCCAACCCATACATCATCGCTGGTCTCACTACTGTTCTGTACACCTTTCCTTTGATTCTTGCTGACACTCTTCTGTCACACAACACCCCTGACACTTTTCTCCATCCACTCCAACCTGCCTGCACTCGTCTCTTCACCTCTTTTCCACACTCCCCATCACACTGGACCCCAAATACCTAAACTCCTGCACCTTCGTGACCTCAGCCCCCTGTAACCTCACTGTTCTATTTCCCTCTCTCTCGTTCAAACACATGTATTCTGTCTTACTGTGGCTGACTTTCATTCCTCTTCTTTCTAGAGCTGACCTCCAACTTTCCAGGTTTTCCTCCACCTGCTTTCTGCTCTCACTACAAATCACAATGTCATCTGCAAACATCATTGTCCACGGAGATTCCTGCCTGACCTCATCTGTCAACCTGTCCATCACCATAGCAAATAAGAAGGGACTCAAAGCTGATCCTTGATGTAGCCCCACCTCCACTTTGAACTCCTTTGTCTGACCTAAAGCACATCTCACTGCTGTCTTACTTCTCTCATACATATCCTGAACTACTCTGACGTACTTCTCTGCCACTCCTGACCTCCTCATACAGGACCATAGCTCCTCTCTCGGCACCCTGTCATACGCTTTTTCTAAATCCACAAAGACGCAGTGAAGCTCTTTCTGACCATCTCTGTACTTCTCCATTAACAATCTCAGAGCAAAATTGCATCAGTAGTGCTCTTCCTGGGCATGAAGCCATACTGCTGCTCACAAATATCCGCTTCCTTTCTTAGCCTAGCTTCCACTACTCTTTCCCAAAGTTTCATTGTGTGGCTCATCAACTTTATGCCTCTGTAGTTGTTACAACTCTGCACATCACCCTTGTTCTTAAAGATTGGTACTAGGACACTTCTTCTCCATTCCTCAGGCATCTTCTCACTCTCTAAAATCCTGTTGAATAACCTAGACAGGAACTCCACTGCTGTCTCTCCTAGACACTTCCACACCTCCACTGGTATGTCATCTGGACCAACAGCCTTTCCACTCTTCATTCTCCCCAGGGCCTTCCTCACCTCATCCTTTCTAATCTTTTCAGCTTCCTGCTCTACAATATTCACATCTTCCTCCCTTCTTTCCCTTTCATTCTCCTCATTCATCAACTCCTCAAAATACTCCTTCCATCTTCTCAGCACACTCTCCTCACTTGTTAGCACCTTTCCATCTCTATCTTTAATCACCCTTATCTGTTACACATCCTTCCCATCTCTGTCTCTCTGTCTCGCTAATCTATACAATTCCTTCTCGCCTTCCCTCGTGTCTAACCTGGCATACAACTCATCATATGCTTTCTGTTTGGCCTTTGCCACCTCCCTCTTCACTCTGCGCTGCGATTCCTTGTAGTCCTGTCTACTTTCTTCAGTCCTTTCAATGTCCCACTTCTTTTTAGCTAGCCTCTTCCTCTGGATGATGTCCTGTACTTCCTCATTCCACCACCATGTTTCTTTATCTTCTTTCCTCCTTCCAGCTGACACACCTAGCACCGTTCTTCCTGTCTCCCTGATCACTTCTGCTGCAGTTTCCCAGTCATCTGGAAGCTCTTCCTGGCCACCCAAAGCCTGTCTCAGCTTCTGTCTGACTTCCTCACAATCTTCTTCCTTTTTCAACTTCCACCACTTGGTCTTCTTTTCCATCTTTCGTCTTCTCTTCTTCCTGACCACCAGAAACATCCTACACATCACCATCCGATGCTGTCTGGCTACCCTCTCCCCTACCACTACTTTACAGTCTCTGATCTCTCTCAGATTGGCTCGTCTACAAAGGATGTAGTCTACCTGCATACTCCTCCCTCCACTCTTGTAGGTAACTCTATGTTCCTCCCTCTTCTGGAAATAAGTATTAACTACAGCCATTTCAATCCTCTTGGCAAAGTCCACCACCATCTGTCCTTCTAGGTTCCTTTCCTTAACACCGAACCTGCCCATCACCTCCTCATCACCTCTGTTGCCCTCGCCAACATGCCCGTTGAAATCTGCTCCCACTACTACTCTCTCTCCTCTGGGAACACTCTCAATCACCTCATCCAACTCACTCCAAAATCTCTCCTTCTCTTCCAACTTACAGCCTACTTGTGGAGCATAACCACTCACTACATTCAACATCACCCCTTCAATTTCTAACTTCAAACTGATCACCCTGTCTGACACTCTTTTCACCTCTAAAACATTCCTCACAAACTCCTCCTTCAGGATCACTCCTACCCCATTTCTCTTCCTATCCACACCATAGTAAAACAGTTTGTATCCCCCTCCAATACTACGCGCTTTGCTACCCTTCCACCTGGTCTCCTGCACGCACAGAATATCTACCTTCCTTCTCTCCATCATGTCCGCCAGCTCCCTACCCTTCCCTGTCATTGTACCAACGTTAAGAGTCCCTATTCTCAGATCTATACTCCTGGCTTTCCTCTTCTCTTTCTGTCGACGAATCCTTCTTCCTCCTCTCCTTCTTCGACAAACAGTAGTCCAATTTCCACCGGCACCCTGTAAGTCAACAGCACCGGAGGCTGTCGTTTATTAACCCGGGCCTCAACCGATCCGGTATGAAAATCGATTTGGTGACTCGCATATTTGGTTTTGGCATATTTTACGCCGGATGCCCTTCCTGACGCAACCCTCTCTATTTATCCGGGCTTGGGACCGGCACAGAAGTCACTGGCTTGCAACCCCTGTGGCTAGATTGAAAATACTCAGCAACATAACTTTATTTATTTTATTTTAAAAGATGAAATATGTTTATATATAAAACATACATAGATTTTATTTGGAATGTTGAACAAACTGGTGGGTCATAATGGTAATTCAGAGTCACAAATTTATGTAGAAAATGCAAACAAACTAAAACAGACTAAATGTAATGATCCAAAATGTTTTCTCATGCACATCAACGGTCACTTCTGCAACAGTTTTGTTGTTAGGGGCAAGCCTCAGTGAAGACAGAAAAGGGAGCAAAACGATTCTCACAATTCAGTCTCACAATTCAGGATGCCGTTTAGCTGCAAAACGTAAAAAGCTAATGATGGGGAAAACCTAACTAATTAAAAAGTAAAAAAAAAAAAATTAACAGCTCTTCAATGCAAACCCAGGATAACCAAGGTCTCAGAGAAGATCTTGTAGCTGCATAAACTGCTAGCAATAATTTCTCATGAACTATGAACCCACGCAGCGGGAAAATACAGAGGGCATTAAATAGGACAGCTGAGAAGGGAAGACAAAGCACAGACACAGAGGTACAAACGTTAACAAAGAGCACAAACACGTGTGAGAATGTGCACGTGCATAAATAATAAACATAGTAATAGGAGATGTAAATACAAGATGGAGAATGGAGAGGGAGGCAAAGACATAATGTAAAAACAGACAGGAGTGCCGGTAAAGGACATAAACTGAGATAAAATGTATTTTACCTGAAAGTAGATAACGTTGCTGTTTCTAAATGTCAATCATATGAGATTAAACTGTTTCAACAGGAAAACACTTTTATAACAACAACCAAAACTAGATGTTGGATTGCAAATGTGCTGTATAAAAGTTTTTTTAAAGCAAAATAGTCTGGTTGCCGAGGTAGAATTTTGGTTGCTATGGAGAAGGCAGCGACATCAAACAAAGTTCCTCATGCCAATGTGAGTGATTTAAACCAACCCCCATGTCTCTATGATTTTCCTTATGGTTGCTAGCCCAAAGTTTGTTGCTAGGGAGCAGTCAGGGATGACACTTTTCTTTTTAAACATGTTACTAGTGCTGGTAGATTTTACCTAAAATACAAATATTGATTAATTGAAAATTTTATGTTGATTATTGAACAATTGTTAGTTCCATGAGAAGTTTACTACAGTAAAAAATCTCCCATAGTCTAAGTGAGAGATTATAGAATGACAGGTACATAACTTAATTATTATCATAATGGAATAAAACATGCAATCTATGACAATTAATTGAAATTGAATAAATGAACAACTGAAATTAAAGCACACACTGTGAAAAAAAATGGAGTACATGTGATTCCACACGCAGTAGGATTTATAAAGGTAATCAAAATAATCGTTCAGGAAAAACGTGAACGCTTATAGCTTCTTAGTGGCGAATACGATCACTTTTAGATTAAATCTCACAGCCCTACTTGTTACTATTATTAACATAAACAAACCCTAATTTCTCTATGATGTTTCATCTTTAAGGTATTTTTGTTGTCGTTTCCCATTTATTATCAAATGCCATTCTAAGACAATTATAAATGTTGAACCCCATCTAGTTCTAATACTTTTCACGGTTGTTGGTATGCTCTTCCACAGACTGATGTCCTTCACGATTGTGGTTTATTTGAAGTTTGACCTCACATTAAAGTCAATGGAAAATTTCCCCAATTCCGAAATTTCCCAGAAATCCTTAGTAGTACCAGTCTGAAAAAATTTAGCAACCTAATGAATAGGGTCACGGATGAGACCTTAAAGAAAAGGATAACGGATGAAGCATAAAATCTTGTTTTATGAAAACCTGTTTTATAAAGACCTAGTTTCAAAGGTCAATGGGATAAAATTACGCTTTGCACTGAATGCTGCCATCATTTTGCAAACTGCAAACATCTGTAGTGTGAAAACAGAACGCACACACTGCTCATGTAATACACGTTAAGGGCCCCAACAACAAGTGCTATGATAACAAAGATATGTACCTATAACAAGATGATGAAATATAGAGCAATCAGGACAGGTTTGTTACTTCTCACCTACAGTTGCCTGAGCAATTGAAGAGATGTCCATGACTTACTCACTTCACTTTTACATTTAAGTCTTTATTTACACTCTTTTGCAAAGCCTGTAAAAGAAAAACTTTAAAATACTATAAAAAAACTTGAAAAGACAACACTTTAATTTAATTTCATTCTTTGTGTAACACACACACACCCTATGTGCTCATGCAGAATAAAACCGACATTAGGATTGCTATCCTGGTATCCGTATTGTTTCTATACAAGTTTTACTCACTGCATTGAAAAAGTTCACTTTCATCTGGTTTTACACGCTTCTATACAATGCAACCATAATTTCCACCATATTTCAGTGAATATTGGTCCAAATCACAATACACTTAGTAATTCAGCCAAAAACTCTCCTTCTCTAGTGTCGTTTTAGCCCTGAATCAAATCTTAATAGAGGTCAGGCTGAGTTGGTGAATCTGGGATTAGACAGAGCTCTTTGGAGACCCCCAAACGGGTGACGAGGGGGCAAGAAGCCAACAAGCCTCCTGTGCCATGAGACATACCAACCGGAAGCAGAGCTGTGCTAATGATCCAATGAGCTGGAGAAGAGCAGCAAGGGTTGCCTACTAGAAAATCAACATTAAAGAGAATTGAGTTCAATTATATTAGATCAGAAATATCAGATAGAGTGATTGAATGATGTTTAATACATTTAAAACTATATCAGTTTTTGGGGGTTGCCCGGGTTTTCTTCACTGGTTACGACTGTTTGTGCATATGTGGAGCAGATTATAATTAAAAAAAAACAACACACTAATAACAGCGATTCTATGTAGTAAGTCACTAGATGCCTTGTAGAATTTATTTGATCAAAAGAAGACACTTGCCTTCTGGGTGAATGTAAGTATTCCAGACAGTTTATTGTTCCTAAAGAGGTGCTAAGCTTTAGCAGTTTTATTGCTTTAATGATATTAATAATCAATCTGAACATTTAATGACTTTTAAATCAAATAATTTTATTCATGATTTTTCATTCATTAATTTTCCAACCCACTTATTCCCTTTGGAGGTCTCATGGGTCTACTGGTGCCTATTGCCAGCGCAAAATGGGCGAGAGTGAAGGGTACACCCTGGACAGGTTGCCAGTCCATTTATGATTTGCCACTGCCTATAATTCAGGAAGAAATCATAATTAAATTATTATTGCATCCTGATTCTAAGTGACCTAATCTAGTATCAATGATTCATTGATGATTAACTGCTGGTGAATCATCAACAAAGGCACAAACTTTCAAATCCTGTTTACATCCCCAAATTTAATAAAAAAAAAAAAAATCACACCATGTATTTGCATTTACAAATATAGTTTTATGACTCATTCGTATGTAACTCTCTTCTTTAATTGTGATGCAACCTTTGATGATTGGTAGTTTAAACCATCTGCTCTCTTTGATACTGTGTTTCACGTGCATCTCCGAAACAGACTTTTATTACTCATATATTATGTATAAAACATATTTGCTGATTGAATACAGCCGATATTGCATATGGAGCATCTTTATATCTATATATTTAAACCTGACGTGCATTATTGTTGTTTTCATAAATACCATCGGGCATATACTCTGCAGCTTTATATTATCCTTGCGGAAAAGGGTAAAGCTCACGGAATGATGCAACAGAGCAGTAATATTCATCAATTGTGCTCGACTGTGAAATATTCAATGTATTTGTTGGTCTGCACACAGTCCAGTCATACACTCCACTCATACAGCAGTATTGGTGTTGGCAGGTGTTGTTTGACCCTGCAGTATCTGTAAGAAGAAGCCCACAGCCAGGCTGAGTTAGAGCACTAATATACTGTCAAAAACCGACATTAAACCTGAACACTGCCACTGCTTTTGGATTGCTTGGAGGATGCCATGTTTTAGGCATGTGTGCTTGAAACTCTCCTCCAGAGTAAATGAGTGTGTGGGAAAGAGAGATCAGATGTAAATGTTCACTCCAGGGTATGAGAGGTGCAGTTTTTGACTGTATTATATATTTATCTCTTATTTTTAGGCTATGGATAGAATCGTGAAAACCAAAAGGTGTCAGAATACTTATGTAATGTCAGAGGAGTTCTCCATTACACCGCAAATGCCTGCAGCTGGGCATGTTGATATATGCATGCATATCCATGTGTTGTGTTGTGTTTGTTGACACACTGGCAGGTCGACAAGACAAGCATGTGTACAAACTTTACCCCAGAGTACTCTGCATTTATACATGTTTATTTTCTACCAGTTTCTGCTAGTAGTGCTGGTGTGCTCTCTACAACAGCTGTCTGGTGTGCACAGACACCATTTTCTTACAACTCTTTTTTTTTTTACAGATTGATGGCCATTTACACCTAGAAAAAAAAATTTGTGAGTCAAAATCTGCACTTAGAATGTTCCAATCATGTCTTTTAAATTGGAGATAGGAGTCATCTCATCTGTGGATAAGACTAGCCTCATTTTTGTTGATGACATGGAAACAATTTTGAGTCATATCGCACTGCAAAGTAAAATAAAGTTTTACAAACAAAAAACTGTATTTGCAAAAATTCAAACTGTTAAAAACTGTTTGGGTAGTTAATAACTAGATGGTTAAAGTTTGTACACAAACTTTGATGTTGGCTTGTAAAGGTGCAACTTTGCTATGGAGGGGTCAGTATAATATTTTCTTTGTCATTATAAGTTAAATAAATCAACCCCCAAGTCTCTATGATTTTCCAAAGCTGTTATAAAGATAGAACAAGTTTGTCACTATGGTAAATAGTCTGGTTGCTAAGGGGGTGGGGGGTTAACTTGTTTTCAAAACAAGTTCTATAAGCCAAACCCATTGTTTCCAAAGCTCAGATAGAGTTATAAAAGTTTGGTTTCTAGGGAGTTGTCAGTAATCACAAAAAATGTAGATTGTTACTGTGATTTATATAAACAATGCCCCATTCGTTTCTCTATGACGTTTCATCTTGAAGATATTTTGTTGGCTTTCCCCATTTATTTTCAAGACCTTTATAAGTCAATGGTTCTAAACCTGGGGTTCAAATACATTTGCACAGTGGTTGATCAGTTCTTAGATTGAGTTACAGCATTACAAATTGATAGAAAATGATCCAATGCTAAGTCAATAGAAAAACTTCCAGCATTCTCTGTGATTTCCCAGAATTCCTTGAGTGGGAAGTCTTTTGGGAGGTGTGATGGCTGTAGTTCAAGTGGAATATATGTTTGAAATGTTTTGTCAAAAGCGAAAGATGAATATCAATTTGTTGGCTTTGACAAGCAACATATTAAGCAATTCTAAATTGAACTTACATATAAATATGTTTAGATGTTGATACCATTAGTTTTGCTAAACATGCTACAACATCTGCACGACACGTTTCTAACTGTGCTTCATTTAACTTTGTAACTTAGTTTTCAACTTCTTATTGCTTCTGTACATTTAATAATCTGGCCCATTACAGAAATAGAGTTGTGAGACTTGCCTACCCACAAAGTTTAATTATCTGCATATGTGAAATATTAATACAAACTGTATATTATTCTGGTTGCCGAGACATGTGATGTAGAACAGCAGTGTTTAACCTGACTAATATTTTAATGTTGCTATTTTGCAAGTTGTGGGTTTTGCACAGACCAGGGTTTGTTGCACTCAGACCATGGTATGCAAAAAAATAAAAATGGTGTATTATAGTTTTGGCAGAACTATTAAAAATGTTTCTCATATTTCCTTGCTTGGTGCTGTTCATTGTAGAGTTATGGATCTTCAGCGATTAGAAAAATTGGAAAATTTTATTCAATTCGTAATGAAATGTCAATAAATGATACACTTAGAAATTATGTTTATTTGCAGATCTATGTCAATGCCCTATCTGTATTTTCATTCAAGTAACAATATTTAAATCTTAGAATGTTTCTCTAATGTTTGTTTTTTATTATTACGCCTGGTAAAGTGAAAGGGAGATTAGAGTTGTGTGGTATTTTTACCTCCTCTATCTCCCTCTCCTTCACACAGGCTCACACTTTTCCTCTGTCTCTCTATGATTTTTTTTATTTATTTAGTAATCTATTTATTCTTGGCAGTATGAGCAGCTCGAAGTGAAAGATTATGTAATGAACAAATTTTTCCCGTGAGGCCAGGTGTTGGCACATAATGGCCCATATAGGTGCAGTAATTAAGATCTACTTGGACAGGGGAGTGGAACAGAAAAGAATGTGTTTTTTTTTATGCAGTCCAAGACAAATCTCACAGGGGAAACAACCAATTATTCCTAGAGACATTTTCTTTTTTTTTTTTGCCAACGTGGTTATTTCCATTCTCTTTTTTTTACTGGCTTTGGGAAAAAAAAAACTAACCAGATTTAGTTTTTCAGTTTCAAACCACACTTGGGCTTAAATTGAAAGACATAACTTTAAATATATGACCGTTTATGTATATTGGCTTAAAAACATCAATTTTCATTGTCCCATTATGTAATAACCTATTTCCCAGTAAAGCTGAAGGAAGTGATAAATATGAGTGGCCCTGTTAGAATATTATACACTGTGTGAAAATATAAAAAGTTACTGGCACTTATCCCAGCTTGTACCTTATAATATTATGTGAAGGGCACAACCACGGGTTCCCAGAATGGGTTCTCGCCAAATATACACAAAATTTCTTTCATAGTCCATAAACAATACATATCAGGTTCATTGGTGTTCTCCAATTTTCCATTCTTGTGGATACAGCTGCATTCATGAGCATGTGAGTGAGAAGCCATTTGGGAAGCTGCCTTCTTTCCATTGTTAGCATAGATGGGCAGGATGTCCACGTGCCCCTAATTACAATTCACGTTACACTTCTTGTTCTGTTATCAACTGATAATCGTATCTGAGCACTTCTTGTTTGGTCAGAATATGAACACAGATGCAAGTGTTAATTAATGCAAAATATACTCTGGTCAGCTTTCTTCTGGCCACTGTACACAAGCAGAAACCAAAGAACTCATTGGCTCAAAGGATGAATATTGTAGCGGAGTGGGAACCGCTCCTCAAGAAATGTTGAGAAGTTGAGAGCCCCAACAAACACAGAGCATAAGGGAGTTAAACCATGCCTAAACAGGTGGAGCTGCAGCCAAAACATGACGATAAAGGACACTATGAGAAAACTGACAATAGCAAAAACACTGGTTTATATGGATGCAACTCGAAGATTCTCCATTCTTCGCTGCAGCTCCTAGTTAAAACTAGGGCTCTAGTCAAGTCCAGCATTGCCGAGTCCAAATCAACTCTCTCTAAACGTTGACTAGAGATGGGCTACAACTGATCCAAAAAGTTTTAGAATAACTTTCTTTCACTTCTATGGTCAAAATCAGAGTTTCAATTTAAAGCAACCTACAACTCAAAGTGACGTGGCTTTGAGATTTGCTGACTATGCACTGCTGAAAAATGAATGTAAGGCTTCTTCTTCAAGATTTGATTGCTCCGGGGTTAGAAAAATGTCAAACATCTGAAAAATGTTCATCTTTTACATTAAATCTAGTAGATATTGTGGCATTATCATAAGCATGCCGGAGAGATGTTAGTGTTTGGACATAATAATCTCTCCTGTATTTACCTGCATATTTCTACAGCTCAGTGGGGGTGAGCTCAGGTTCTGCTCTCTCTGCAGCATGTCTGGCTATACGAGGCAGCAAAGGATAAGTAGGAGCTATAAGGAAGCATTTCTTACAATTCCAGAATGGATGGAGAGGGTAAAAGAAGTTGTCAAGCAGCAAGGAAAAGCATGTAATGCATGTAGATGCATTTTTCAAATTGCATGTCCATCGTAATCCTAGCTGGGAGTTACTTTCAAGTGTCTCCTGCAAAAGGTCCATGTTTCTGTTGACAGTCGTTTCAGCAAACATTCTGCAAACGAATTTCACCCTGTGAAATAAGCTACTTCCAATTATCCCTAATTTAGTGATTGCTTCGTAGTGTGCTGCTGTGGCTGATTATTAGGATAAGTCCCCGTTTGGACATTGTGCCGCATTCTTAGAGAGTTTTGAATGATTGTAGTGTGAGAGTCAGAGCAGGGTCCCCTTAAGTGGAGCAGGGAAGCTAATTAAAATAAAAATGCTGGTCAGCTCAATATAATGACTGCACATTAGCACAACATTTTTCTTGGTATCAAGCATATAGTGTACGCCGGGATGTGGTTGTGTAAGCAGTTTTTACTTTCAGATTCTTCTCGTGCGGCTGTTGGTTCGTCAGGAGAATAGGTGAAGGTTGTTGTGTGTTATTATCAAATAAACGCATCTGCTTTTGTACTATTCACTATTCACTTATGACACATTTTGGTTTAAAAAAAAAAGCCCTGACCCCTTTTTACCACTGCATCGAGGAGCTTCTTTTGATGAAGTGACTTCAAACTCTGGTTCATTGTTTATACCAATTGCGCACAATGCTGTTAATCAACTATTTATTTAATTTGCTTTTCACCTGCATTCCAGCCTGGTTATAAGGGATTGACAAGTTTCCACATGTTGTTTAAAATCTAGGGGTTTATTTATTATCTGGTGGATCTTTTATAAAAAAAAAAAAAAAAAAAAAAAAAAAAAATTAAATAATGTATTTTGATGTTATATATCACTTGGTATAAAGGCATATACAGCCTAAGAGGAAATTGCTATTTTGCTGGAGCGTGTGACGTGATACGCAGGTGGGATCATGGATTGCGTACCAACCAATAAGGTGTCGGCGTGTTATATGTTTATACTTTTCATGATGTAAAGTGAATATTTGTCATAGCTCTAGTGTACTGTGACTAGACAAGTTGATAAACATGCCAAATATTTGGCTTTTATTAATATTATTCATTTTTTTTGCAGAAAAAGTATGACTTCATGTGAAAAAACGTGCTCCTTCCCCCTCATACAAAGTTATTCATTTTTATTTTGTTAATATGAATCATTGTTTATTGTCACAAATATTCATATTATGGTTAAAATGTGGTGATTATTGTGTTGGGGGAAGTCAGGCTCTGTCGACTGTCCCGGTTGCCGCAGTGATGTCTTCAGGTGTCTTCAGGTGAAGCCAGCTGTCTCCTACTAGATTTTTTCATGCAAAAAAGATTGCTCTGCAGACAAAACGATTTCACATTTAGTTTTGTAATTTGGTTTGGGTGCTCTTTTGTTTTAAAATAAATTCAATTATATGTATTTTTTTGCGCCATCGTTTGAGTTTTATTTGGGTGTGAGACCCTCGTCCTTATACTTCACTTTCTGAACTTTTTAGAATAGAGGTTTAAAAATGAACGCACATGCCCGTATACTTTTGAACTGCCGTATGAGTTAACAACGTCTGCCTGGTATGTCTTGTAAGAACGTAAATAAAGAAAAATATTGAATTCATGAACTAATCCTCACCCATGCTTCCCAGGGTCTGTTTTGAGTCACAATGTCATTTCATCTCTCCAGCCAAGCTCTACTTCTTGCCCTTTCCTGACAACTTATGCTATGGTCAGGCTGGCGCAGAGTCAGAGAAAAGAGGTTTTTTTAGCTTCTCCTGTGAAATATTCCATACAGAAATCAATCTCTGCCTCTGTAAATAGCCACATGATGAGGCTTTATCATTTATTAAAGAGTTGCCTGTTCTTTACAGTGCTCTGTCTTCAATATTTATCTACAAACCTCCAAGTGTCTGTCTTCACGCTCGTCTAAAGTAGTCAGATGTCACTGAATACACAGTCCACCCGGTTTCAATAAATAATGTGCTATCTCTCACAGGAGAGATTCAGTGTGTAGCATTTCCCACCGCACACAGGCAGATAAACAACATGGAGGTCTCATCAAACACCACTCCATTATATCTCCACAGAGCAAGTTTGTAGAGACAGGGTGTATGGAAGACAGACAGCATCACACATTTAGATAAAGCTCTTGTGGTTGCAAAGAGGGACAGACCGTGAGAGCTTGTGTCACAAGTGATAATCTCAGCAAAGGTTTCCTATTCTTCTTATTATTTCCTTCAAATCTCTTTTGCAGATATCCTTCAAGACCTTAGAAACTGCAGAAATCCTTAAAGGCCTAGTGCTGCACATCCCCGAATGCTGCTTTGTTCCAGTTACTGGAAAGTGTCCAGGGATTTTTCCATCACTTACCTTTCCCTTTTTCCAGACCTGTATGAGTTTCCGTAGACCCCACAAGAATTTGACTTGGCTGATTTGGAATGTTTGCCCACAATCACAGAATGTTCATCCTTTTAATTGTAACACATAATAAAGATCAAATAGCAATAGTTATTTTTTCTTTATGAATTGCTACAAGATTGCACTGCACAAAACGGAGGAAGGAAAAAAATCTCTTCGTAGATCAAGCAAAAAAATCTGCAAATGAAGCGAGCTAATTTTAACAAAATTAGCAAAAATGTCAACAAATGCTGATGGATCTTAATAGACAAACAGACAATATAGACAAAAATGGTAAAAAGTTAAACTGTGTTTAAACTAGAACGTTTGAACTTGTAACTATTTTCACAAGTGCTCTTGAAATAAATTGTCTTATAACTTGGATGTTTTGTGCCTAAAACAATGATATCCTTAAATCCAGTCATTAACAATTCAATATGGTTTTAAAATTAGAAATATTTGCTAATATTTTTGTGAAAACTGCATTCATTCAAGAAAGTTTGTGATTCATTTTAGTACCAAAAAACAAGAAATTCTGTCTCAACATGTATTTTTGTCCTTTTTTTTTTTTTTTGGTTTGGGCAATTTTTAGCTAGATTTAAGTGTGTTTTTCTAGTTCTGAGAGAGGTGTTTTTCTCAGACCTAAACATTGATTTCTTAAAATAAGACTTCCCTAATATGCTTGATATGTCAAAATTTCATGTTTTAACATTCCAGTTTTAAGTTGCAAAATCAAAAGCTCATTTTACAAAGTTTCTTAACCCAAGAAAATAAAAGATCAAGAAAATTTAGGTCATGTTTTCTCAAAATAAGTCTATACCCTTATGAGTCAAAACTAGATCATTCCTTTTGAAATGAGAAGATTTTTCAGCTTTGCTTAGATTTCTGTTTTTACAATGTGGCTGCTTAAATTCTCTCTGCATCTCACTGCACTTAAAGCCCAACCATTCCCTGTCCACCCCTCATATTTTCCCAGCTGTTTTGGCAACGAGAGATGGATTACTTTGACAGAGCTAGTGATTACTGTGCTGGAAGGCTCTGTGGGTTTCCAGAGTGAATATTTACCTGAGAGAAATTCAATCAGTCTGACTAATGCCATTCACCCACTGCTTTAATCTGCCCCAGGATTCAATTAGAGATTAGCTCCGCCTTGTTGTGGGCGTTGCCACAGTTACTAAGGAGCTAGGTGTGGATGGCGCAAAACAGTCTTTGGTGATTTGCAGCAAGCTGATGTTTTAGTGTTTGAGTGTGTCAGTGTGGTGCAAGCCCCTGTACCTTTAACTTCAGTGCAGAAGGCTAAAGATTTCACAAATAGTCAGTAAATGGCCTCACATGCAGCTCCTTAATGGATTTTCTTTGTGTTATTCTGGGTTCTTCCATATGACTGAATATTCACTGAGTCCATTATCTTTGCGCAGTTTAAGCAGAGCTCACTGATTGCAGTGCTGTGGTGGGATAAAAGAAATCACAGATGAAATATGTTATCAGAACTTGTTTTAATTTGCAGCACATGAATCGCATGAGGTCCAAAAAAGACCTTCTTTTCTTAGAAGCAAATAAACAGACAGAAAGAGTATAGCCAGACACATATTTTTTTATTTATACTTTATTACATATATTTTATAGAGTGTCTATCATATTATTTTTATGTATTTTCTTCCTTCCAAACATTCTTAAAACAATGTTCACTAAATCCAAAATCTAGACATTTTAGCTATTTATAAACATTAGTTAAGCTAGAAGCCATGTGGCATCTTAAATTGACTGAAATCAGACGATAAGGTGTTGGCTAGCATCTGGGTTGAAATTGGCACTCACCAATGTCTTTTGATTTTGCCAGGTCCATCTCTGGTTGGAGTGGTGAGAAAAGACTGGGCCTCTGAAGCAAGTATCGCCCTCTCCTGGCAGGAGACCGATCAGCCACACGATGCAATCCTTGACTATGAGATCAAGTATTATGAGAAGGTAATTCACCAACTTCTTGCTCTGAAATGGAATTGATCGTTTACGCAATCCAAAAACTCCTCTTGTACACTCTATGTGTAGGAACAAGAACAGTTAAGCTACTCCTCCACACGCACCAAATCTCCCAGTGTAATCGTGTCAGGACTGAAGCCCTCCACAATCTACGCATTCCATGTGCGCGCTCGAACTCTAGCCGGCTACACCAGTTACGGCCCAAGGTTTGAGTTTGCCACAGGAGACCAGAGTAAGGCTTGCACCTGATTGCTTGAAACTCTTAAACCCATTTTCTGATATTTTTATTGCATGTTGAACAGAAAGAAAACATTCCTGTCTGGCAGTACACTGTGTATGACGTATCAGAATTAAAGCTTGTGACACCAAAGGATCACAAACTTGAACTTTGTGTAAAATCTCACTTTTTTAACGTATTGCTCACCTCTACCTCACTCTTCATGTGTTAGACTCGGAGGAGGCAGCAGATCAGGGCCAGGTGCTGGTGATTGTCACAGCCACAGTGGGGGGTTTCTCTCTCCTTGTCATTCTCACACTCTTCCTCCTCATCACTGGCAGGTAATCAGGAGCAAATAACAAGATGCTACGTGAAACACTCCAGCAGAGATGAACAGATGTTCTGCTAAAGCTATCAATGCCAGCCACACTGTCTTTCTGTCTGCATTGGAAAACTTTTTTTTTTCTAAAAATAAAAGTATTAAATACATTTTAGGATTAATACTGTCAGTTACTGCTAAAATATCTAAACATCATAACCTGAAGTATGTCTATAAGTAAAATAGTTTTCAGAAGGTTGACTGACCCTAAAGACATTATAGCCAGAACAAAACACTTTATTAAGATTAATTGTTGCTCAAACCGTGCACAAAAGACAATGAAAGAGCTTAATATTATAAAAAGAAAATGAAATGTAACTGACCAAAGAACTGCCAAGTTCAGGGTTAACACTGAACATGATTATTGATGGGAACATGCAAAAACAGCCAACAAAAGACAGAGCATCTACCAAGACGCCAGTCAATCCAATAGCCAGGTAATGAGATGATTGAGGTCATTACAGGAATTTGGCTACGTAGTATAGAGGACGGTGTGCAGGGCAATGCGGGTTAGAAGCCCGAACCCATTGTCATTTCCCAGCCTCCCCCTGTTTCTACCTGCTTCTCTTCCTGTCAGTCTACTGTCCTTACTGTACTGTGTTCCAATAAAGGTAAAAGGCCTAAAATATATCCTAAAATAAAATAATCTAGACAGGAGAGCACATGACATGTGAAAACAGATTAAAGCCATGTGCTCTACAAAACATGAGTAATTCAAATATTAAAACTGAAAACATAAAAACTACAGGTTTAAACAATAAAATTAATGTAAAACCATATAAGCTTTAAAAAGTGTTTGCCTTTCAGAAGTGTCAAAGTATGGTTGTCAAACTTTTTTTAAATATGTTTATTGGTTTTTCATTTTGAACAGACAGTATAGTAGAGGGAGACAGGAAGAAAGGCGGAGAGAGAATGGGGTGGAATGGGAAAGATCACAGGGTCGGGAATCGAACTTGTGTCGCCCTGCTCAACCACACATACATATCCTGCACACCGTCCACTACACCACGGGCCAGGACATAAACTTTTCTAAATGTTGTTAAAAAAATACAGAAAGATACTGCTCTATGCAATACTCATTCATTCATTCATTTTCATTACTGCTTTTGACCCTTTCGGGGTCGCGGGGGTCTGCTGATGCCTATCTCCGGCACACATTGGTGAGAGGCGGGGGTACACCCTGGACAGTTCGCCAGTCCATCACAGGGCAACATTCACACACACATGCACACCTGAACCAACAACCTTCTACCTGGAAGGCCACAGTGCTACCCACTGCCCCACTGTGCCGCCCTTCTATGCAATACTTTTAAAAACTATACATTTTTGGGTGGGTAGCACTCTTGTCCTTCAATTAGAAGGTTGTTGGTTCGAGGCTCGCAAGTGGCCTTCCTGGAAGGAGTTTGCATGTTCTCCCCGTGCTTGCATGGGTTTCCTCCGGGTATTCCGGTTTCCGCCACAATCCCAAAAAACATGTGGTTAGGTTAATTGAATAAACTAAATTCCCCTTAGGTGTGAATGTGTGAGTGAATGTTGTCCTGCGATGGACCGGGGACCTGCCCAGGGTGTACCCCTGCCTCTCGCCCGATGTGCGCACGACCCAGAAAGGGATTAAGCGGGAAAGAAAATGGAGGGATGCATTAATGGGTATTTACATTATATCCATGTCTTCTTTTTCTCATTCTGTCAATCCGTTTGTCGGGTGTCATGGATATGTCTTTTCTTTCATCCTCTCATTTATCCCTAATTTAGCTCTTTGCTTATCCAGCCATCTCCTAATAGGCCCGTTGGCCACAGAGCAGCTTTCTATTTTCCGATTGGCTGAGCTGCATCGCTGCCTAATTAGTCGTAATGCTGCAGGCTCTTGGCAGCATTCGTGTCTGCAGCCGTGAAAAATCCAGCTGTGAAACTGACATCGAGCCTAAACCTGCCACACACTCCTGTGATTCGCAGGATCAGCGTGTGTCAAAGCACAGACACACAGCTGTAGGGCCCCATGGACCTTCATTCAGCTGTCTGCGCAAGTGAGCAGCAAGGATGCTTCGAGTGCTTCCCAAATAAATCAAGGGCACTCGATGACAGAAGGCATCAGCCTGAAATCAATTTACCATCGAATACACTTGAGTTGTTCTCTCTAGAGGAGCATCAGGTTGAGCATTTGAGCAGTTGTTGATCAGTGCTTTATGAGAGTGTTGTCCGTTCAGAACCAGAGACAGTGGGAGAGCTGCCTTCAGAACCATGGACAGCAGTGAAAGGGACAATCCACTCTCATAAACTTAGATATTCAGAGAAAACAATACAGATTAAAAGTTTGGATGGTAGCTTTTGTGATAAACTAATTTCGAATAAATAGCTAACAAAGGTAAGGAAATAGCTAACATAGACAGGAAATCCCAAAAAAATGTAATAATTAATCGGTATCTTAGAAATTAGTAATATTTGAGTAAGAAATAAACAAGACGCACTTTCTGAGACATGAACCTATTGACAAGAGTTATAAAGGTAGGGTAATTAATTAAAACACAAATCTTCTTTGCATCTAAAAGGCTTATATTAAACAAGCCATTGTCTCTGAATGTGGCAACACACTGAATCTGGCAACTTGTTCCAGAGGAAAGGTGCTATGCGGTTAAAAGCCTTCTTCTCCATTGCAGTTTTCGGCATTTGAGGATGCTTAAGATTAATGACAGAAGATCAGTGGAGGGTGTGTGACCAGATTGTAGCAGCTCTGCGAAACTAAATAAAATATAGAATTTGTTGACCTTAATTGAGTTTTGAAGGTGAAGCAGTCATGGAGAACAAGGATCAAGGTTTACTAAAAATATAACCCTGTATATGATTAGTGTAATTATGAAAGATTACAGCATATTTCCTAGAGATATAGAGATAAATGATAAACAGATCTTTGGGGTATCCCTTTGTAACAGAGCTGGAACAGTAATTATTTATATGTACACATGACCTCGCCATATATTACTTAACTAAATAATCACCACGAATTGTTAATGTCTTCCATTGACTTGCATTTCCATTTTATGGGTTCAAAGAATGTTTTAAATCTTTTGGAAAGGTTTTGCACAATATTCGGTCAAAATAACCATATTTGAATTACCAATGATGCCAATCAATGCTTGATCAAGGCCAGCCTTCTTGAGCTGTCAATGTTCTCTGTGTATCCTGGGTACTTACTGTAAAAAACATGCAACAGGTGAAGTGAAAACTTCAAGAGTGAATGGTAAGTGATTGTGGCTCTGTGTTGGACCAGTGACCCAGAAGGTGGTTCCAGGTTTAAGTGGATATAGAGGATAGACGGCTGCTGGAGGCTTTCCTGTCTTTGTGGGCCTTTGTTTGATCAGTCGTGTTTCTCTTCTTGTACAGATGCCAGTGGTACATAAAATCTAAGATTAAGACGGAGGATAAAAAGAGAACACAGTATCAAAATGGACTCGGTATGAAACATTTTGTTTTCTATTGATTACTTTACTCTGTAATTGACAGTAGACCTGTCCATGGCATTCCCAACTGTTCAAGTTTGTCAGCTTGGCCACCACATGACTCCAAACAGAAACAAGTAAATTTTTTAAATACTTGATTTTAGGACCATTCCCTGGATTAAAGACATACATTGACCCAGACACATATGAGGACCCCTCACAAGCTGTTCATGAGTTTGCAAAGGAAATCGATCCCTCAGGCATCCGCATCGAAAGGGTCATTGGAGCAGGTAACATACTTTTCTACTTTCGGTTGAAAATCTCAAACAGAATTTTAGTTTGAGAAAATTCTGTCCTTAAACAGTGAGTGCTATACTTGGAAAATGTTTTTTTTTTTTTTTTTTTTTTGTTATGGCTTTAATCGGGTGATTTTAACCATATCTTCTTAAAGAACACATTGTTATCCCCAGAAGGACCAGTGGTTGAATCTAAACTCAGATAATTTAATGATAAATTTAGAGTTAAAATAAGTTATTAGATAGAGGAGCTGTAGATGCAGCTGTTTTATGTGTTTGGTGTAGTTTGACTGCCACCTGGTGCTCAGGGTGTTAAGCTGCAAACAGTTTTTATGATCGTGGCCTTGTTCTTTGCAGGGGAATTTGGGGAGGTGTGCAGTGGTCGTCTCCGTATCCCGGGAAAAAAAGAAATTCCTGTGGCCATCAAGACTTTGAAGGGAGGATATACTGAACGGCAGAGGAGGGACTTCCTGCGAGAGGCAAGCATCATGGGACAGTTTGACAACCCTAATATAATCCGCCTGGAGGGAGTCGTCACAAAGAGTGAGCAAAGATCTTAATATGTTTGTACGGAAGAGGAATAATTCTACTTCTTTATAAAGACTTCATAGTTGCTATAACTCAAAACATCTGAGTTTTCATGTTATCATCAGTGGTGAAAGTTGTCTTTTTTTCTCTATTTTCGTTGTAACCTAATTCCACAGGAGAACTGCTTTATTCCCAGTTGAAAATGATATTGAGATTCATTATAGCATACTTTCATCAATCCTTGCACCTTTGTTTAAATTCAGACTCGTGCCAGAGTCACAAGGTTTTCATGGCCCTGTCTTCAGCTCACATTGAAAAAAGGAAGTGTACCCTGAACAAGCTGCTCATTCATTCATTTTCTTTCCCACTTATTCCCTCTCTGGGTTACATGGGTCTCATTTTAGCAGTACACTCTCACAAGCACTGCGAGAACATGCAAACTCCTCCACGGAATGTCACCGGTGAGCCTCGAACTGCCAACCTACTCATTGAAAGGCCAAATAATAGAAACTGTACATAAATACAAATATTACAAATGCATGAGATCCAGTCTCTCTAAAATCTGGTAAAAGCAACTCTCATAGCAGCGAGGCACAGAGCAGGCAAACTAAGTTTGAAAATATGGTTTCGACATTTCGACAGTTGAAAAAGTAAGCAAAGGTGCAAAGCTTCATGCAGAGATCGTATACTCTTGCCTGTTGATGACCCTGGGCCTACTTTCTACAAGATCTGAATTTCACAACTTTTTTCATTTTAAAAATGTATTTAACTAAATATATGCAGTTTATGAATTAAAAACTAAAAATGTGAAGTGACAAAATACGATTAGAAAAAAAGGCCTACAGCAAGTTCGGTTCTTTAAATTTCTGATGTTTAATATTCAAGTTACAAAACTCTAATTGAAAGCATTTTCATAGCATATAATATTCAATTGTATTAAATCTGTAGCTTTATAAAAAAGTATTGTATAACTGTTGTATTATGTATTTAATTATTTGTTTTTGTCATCTTAAACCAATTTACATTATGTAAATTGATCTTGATCATTATATAATTCATAACTGAGTTCATTAAAATAAACATCTCTACCTGTGGATTTGCAATCATTTGGTAAATTATTTTATATGTTTTTTGATGTTGACTATATTTTTTATCAGGCCTCATGTAGAGGCAGACCCAATATTGGATTTTTCTCGAGGTCTATCGTGTAACAGTCACCTGGGCTTGACCCAAAAAGTGTAACTTTATGCATGTAGGCGGGGACTGTAAATTCTGTGATTTTTAGATTACGTGCACAGGCGTAGGGTCAAATCTAGTCGCTTACTCCACGAGCACATAAAAGAAGAAGGGGAGGAAGAATAAACAACACAAACATCTTCTCTCCTTCTTCAATTGCAGATTTTCCACATCAATGTACTCAGGCTCCAACACGTTATTCTCATTTCCGTTGACAGTGTTGTCTACTGCAACAAAACGCAATGTGAGTGTAGACTTGTGAGTAGACCGCAACTGGCGTTTAGGACGTGGTATCATTGCCCGCTTATACAGGTAGCTTACGCAAGGAAGAATGCAAAATCCTTGATGGAGACTATAAACCCAGCTTAACCTGTCTGGTTCCCCATTGTTAATTATCTCTCCCCATTGTTCCTTACTGTACCCCTCATTGGTTTATGTACAATAAAGAGGTGTCACCCTCCAAAGTTTTACCTTCAGTGATACATTCACAGCCACGGCCAAACAGGAGACAAATGCTGGATTTCATGCTACACTTCAAAGTGCTTCAGACTCAATTCTAATAGGATAAACCCATACTTTGTGTTTCCAGTGCCATCTTTACTCTTTTAATCTAGTCCAACACTCCCTGCCGTGTTGGTGCAGTTGATTGAAGCAGATCGCAGATTTGCATAATGCACTGATTTCTTTGAAGTTATGGACTGATAATGAAGATAAATGTTAACTACTGGGTTTGATATTGTGTTATCATATAGGCTTTCATTGTGAAAATGCCTCTTCCTTTCCCCTTCAGTTGCTCCCTCTGTATCGTTGTAGAACATACAGGTCTCTTGTTTTCTTCTTTGTAGGTCGGCCTGTGATGATAGTGGTGGAATACATGGAGAACGGCTCCTTGGACTCCTTTTTGAGGGTACTTGGAAAACCAAAACTCATATTCTTCTGGTTTAGTATTAAAAGTTAACACTTTGGACATGTATATTTCCAACAGATGGATGTTGATAGGAACTTTTGGCAGGTTCTCAACTCATACGTTCATGCTGTATATGATTAAAATTAAATACTTTATGATTTTAATAAAATATTTCATTTTTAATTACATACTTTACCTTAAAACAACTTAAGACATGTTTTAGCAAATGTGAAAAATGCTGAAAATGGAAAACAAATCTAAATCAAATTGATATTTGGTGTGACCACCCTTTGCCTTCAAAACAGAAGTACGTCTGCTTTGTGCACTTGCACACAATTTTAGAAGGAAATTGGCTCGTAATTGTACTTCCATGTTAGAGGTTTGGCTTTTTTGCTGCTATTGTTCTATTAAGAAACCACTTCTGACCGGGCTTGGACAGTAGATAGGTCTACCTTGTTCCCGCTGTCTGAGCTGATTGCACTTTTGGAAATCTTCTGTTGGATAATTAGTTTCAACTGTCAAGTAATGTCTTTCTTGATAGCATGTTTGGCCGTTCTTTGCTAATGTTTAAGGCTAGCTCTTGCTGTTTCATGAGAGGGTTTCAACCTAAGTGCAGCTTTGGTGATCATTGGAACTTGTTTGGTTAAATCAGCAGATTTTTACACCTGGTTAAAATACCCCAAGTGTATTTATAAGAATCTACAGCAAACGATAGTAACACTTTGGATCACTTTTTGTATGTTGTGAATGCAAAGCTCTTCACGTAAATACAAGCTACTAAAGTTTTCATTCAGGGTAATGGGAAAGAGTTTGGCCATTAAACTATATATACACTTGTCTTACACAAAGGTATATAAAGTATTTCAAGTTAACAGCGTTGTTTGAGGTCAATTATAAAAAGCCATGCTACGAAAACAACTAATGTTATGTTCTTTGGAAAAAAGTAAAGAATCTCTCATTCTTCTTCATCTTCTTCTTTTTCCTCTTCTTCTATTCTCTTTAGAAGCATGATGGGCACTTCACAGTGATCCAGCTGGTTGGTATGCTGCGTGGGATTGCCTCGGGGATGATGTACCTGTCCGACATAGGATTTGTCCACCGGGACCTGGCAGCCCGAAATATTCTTGTGGATGACAGCCTGGTGTGTAAGGTGTCTGACTTTGGTTTGTCCAGGGTCCTGGAGGATGACCCAGATGCAGCCTACACCACCACAGTGAGTCTCAGACAAACACAAACCTTAAATCTGGCCTCTATAATTTAAAGTTACTTTAGTGTTAATAACACTCTCAGCTTCTTTGCGCTCAATGCTTCTCTGCTTGAGCTGTACAAAATGAGATTAAAGGCTTACTTTGAAGATTGATTGAGTAATTATGCTGATAATAAGATGCTAAATGTGTCTGATGAGCACAGAACAACTCAATCCAGTGTCTGAGTGTTTTTATAACCACTGAAATCCAAGAAAAGGCTCACTAATGAGTCGCTGTTATATAAAAGCAATTACCACTTCATTTAGACATCAGAAAACTGTTTGTCTGCTGCTTATTTGAGTTGATAAACATAGGTGTTGTTTTTCAGGGAGGTAAAATCCCAATCCGCTGGACAGCCCCTGAGGCTATCGCATACAGGAAGTTTTCCTCTGCCAGTGACGCATGGAGCTATGGCATTGTCATGTGGGAAGTGATGTCATATGGGGAACGGCCTTACTGGGAGATGTCCAATCAAGATGTGAGTAATTTTATTGACCATTTGTTTGTTATTAACTTGTTTGTTCTTTCCTCTCTTCCTCTGCAACATAATAATTGACTGACATTTTATTAAAAGTGTTCCGCTAAACAAATTTTTAAGTCAGTGACTGTTCAAGCCAGGGAAATTGTATGAGGGGACTTATATTTCATTTAGATATGTTGCCTTACATTATTTGAGATATGTGTAAAATTGAGGACTCTTACAGGTTTGGAGTGAATGTAAATTTGAATGTCTTCAGCATAAAAGGGATATAGAGCGAACTGAATGAAGAAGAAACCCTAGTGAAGACATATAGATGTTGCCCCAGAACAGAGCCCTGAGGAACATCAGTGAGATCTTGGATTTACACCACACATAAAACTGGGATGGGTCAGCGAAATATGATTTAAACCATTTTAAAGCTGTTTCCAGTACACCAAACGCTGCTTAGTCATAGTTATCACTGGGTTATTAAATTAAATTACGTTTTTTATGTTGTATCACTAATGGAATGTCCTGTTTGTGGTACAACCGCTATACTATTAGCTTCTCAGTAGTTATTCAAACTGTATGCGTATCCTCCTGCAGGTGATTCTGTCTATTGAAGAGGGCTACCGACTCCCTGCACCCATGGGCTGCCCTGTGGCACTGCACCAGCTCATGCTTCTCTGCTGGCAGAAGGATCGCAGTCACAGGCCATGCTTCAGTGACATTGTTAGCTTCCTGGACAAGCTCATCCGCAATCCTAGCAGTCTCCTCACTCTGGTTGAGGATGTACCCAGGTCTCACATCCATGTTTTCTTTCTTTCAAAAGTGCAATTGCTGATTGTAATCCCCATTTCTCATATGGGAACATATCCTTTTTCCAAATGTTTTGTGAATGCCATACAAGCCTAATCTTGTTTTTGAACAGCTTCCCAGAATCCCCTGAGGACATGCCAGCTTACCCTCTCTTCATATCTATTGGTGACTGGTTGGATTCCATAAAAATGAGTCAATACAAGAACAACTTCATTGCTGCAGGATACACAACCCTGGATTCCATATCCACCATGAACATTGAGTGAGTCAAGCTCTGCTCGTCCTCTTTAGTTCTCATGTGCATTTGGGTCTAAATTAACTTGTGAAATTGTTGTAGAACAATGAAGGTCCAAATGCTGAGTTTGCTGAGAGCAGGGTTGTCCAACCTTTATGTATGGATGGCCAGATAAGATGGAAATGTGAGGGATTAAAAATGTTTTAGATTAAAACATTTCGATTGGGGTAACTGAGTAGCACCTTATGCACCCATGCTTTCGTTAACAGAACAGTCCATTTCCTCTACTCTTATCTCTGTCTTCAATACTTGGTGCCAAACAAATACAAACCATACAAACATAACAAAAGTTTTGCTACATCTTTGAACAATTTTTAATTGGTTCTACTTAAGTAAATAATACATTAGTGGGTATCTGGGATTCAGCTTGTTCTGAAGAGACACAGCCAGTCCCCAGTCAGCTACAATCACCCCATCCGACAATTAACCAGTCCAAAAGGCCACCATCCAATCATAGCCATCTCCCAATCTCTGATAACATCTTAACAGACGCCTCCCAAACTGTCAGATCTACAGTTCACACTGACTGATTCGCCAGAGTAACTTGTATATCTGGTTCTTCTACTGCTTTCCGTTTTCAACTACTATGTCTCTCGGAAACCTATGCTCCACTCTACTCCCTGTGAGAGTCATCCTCATCACTTCACTCCTGCTCTGATAACCTGCTACACAACGTCAAACTCGTGTTTGAGTGTCATGCATCCTCCATGGTTCCCTCAATGATGAAGCTGCCTGAGGAAATCCTTGATCTATGCTTTTGTAATGAGCCTTCTTTCCTCATTTTAAAGTAGCGGCAAGTTTTCAATACTAATTGTATATTTGTAAATAAACCTGAGTTCGCTGCTTCCCAGATTGTGACAGTGGTCGAGCCAACTTGAATTTTTTTTTTAGTTTTGCCTCTTGATGACCAATTTCCTCAAGTAAAATGAAAAAAAAAAAAAAAAAAAAATATATATATATATATATATATATATATATATATATATATATATATATATATATATATATATATATATATATATATATATATATATATATATATATATATATATTGTACTGTATTGTATTTCAGTGAAAAGAATTTTTTAGTGAAATAAATTTTTGTGAATTTTTGTATTTCAGTGAAAAGAAAAATCACATTTTTCTAGGACGCAGCATGAATTGTTTAATTTTTTTACTTTTTTTATAGTCATAATTTTTAGATAATACTGGAAGTTGAAGTTTCAAACTGCATGTATTCCACCCAATTGTGCACTCAGACATTTACTACCACCCTCTGGTGGAATATAAAATAGTTTTTTGTTTGAGTATTTCATACGTCAGGAGCGCAGGTCAGTTGACATTTAAACAAGCCAAATGTTTTAACGCTTTTATGCAGATGCAGCTTCACAGAAGAATGAGCCTAATATCATAGTTTTTGAATATTTTATTAACCCAGGGTGCATATTGTAGATGTGTGGGAAAACCCACACTAGCAATTCCAATTCATATGGGGAACTACACAGGGAAGCTACATGCTGCTACACCCAAAAAGGCGTGGCCAGTGTGGCAGTTGCTTCACACTGGGAAACCTTGGCCTAGCTTAAGACATGTCTGCTTTAGGGCTTCTCCAAATGTTAAACGCAACCCTTATACAACTTGATTTACTCTTTACAGTGATGTAAGAAGAATTGGAGTGTCTTTGATTGGCCACCAGAGGAGGATAGTGAGCAGCATACAAGCACTTCGACTGCAGTTCCTCCACATGCAGCAGACTGACTTCCATGTAAGAAATACACATTCCCTCGTGCAAGAAAACACCCTTTAATTCAGAAGAAACACAGACATTTAGATCCTAATCAGTGTATAGTGAGCGATTGCTATGGCACACCATTATATATTTCCATTTTTAAGAATAAATCAGTAAAGCTTTGAAAAGTATTTATCTTTTTGTCATTATTCTGTTTCTCGCTGTTAAACCCCACCATTACATTTGTGGACTGGTTATTTCTTTGTTTCTGCTAATGATGAGTTTCACAGAACAAACATCTTGTTTTTTTGTATTTTAAATGTGCAAATGATCACACTTTTGTCCCATTAAAGGCATTGGTAAGAATTTATTTTCAACTTTAGTTTTTTTCAACAGGAAAACTGGACCCTCTACCCCGAGGAACCACAATGAACTATGGAACAGTGGCAAAAGTCTTTTGTTATGAAGATGTCACCCGTCAATCATCCGGCAGGTTTCGTGATTGACTGGACTCCAACTTGGGAACTCTGAAAAGTATATTTGATAATTTAATGTATTAAATGATGTGTCTTATGAGATTTTCCTGGTTTATTCATCAAGTTTCTTCCTGAGGCTACTGGTCTGTTGAATGTCTTCAGCCTTCAATAACTACATGGTTTATCACATCTGCTATTTATATTGTTATTTAGACGTATGTGTGACATGTTTTCATTTCAGTTTGGGGTTTTATTAGTCCTCTTTCAAAGCAATATGTGCAGTCTTTTTAAAAATCTAGAGACTGGGGTGGGGGGCTTCATCTTGCTCTGTTAAGAACAAATCCACACAAAACCATTGATTCCTCAGGCTCTCGGCGTAAAGTAGACTGAAAGCCATTTTCTTATTTCTCAAAGGGACCTAGCTTTCATGAATCCACACTTTGTTCAGTCTGCTCTGGTGTAATGTAATTCTACACACCTTTGACATTGTACTATGCCTTGTTAATATGAAATTATGTCTAATTGTGAATGGAGGATCCTTGATGGAAGTCTGCAGTAAAGTGTTCTCGTGTAGAGAGCATGACATTATAGCACTCTGCATGATGGCAAGTATTTTTCTCCCAACACAGCAGGTCTGCATATACCCATATTAATTACACACTACTCTGCAGCGACTACATTCTGTCATGTTCATTAGTAGACGGATGACCCCTTTCACCGACAGCTTGGCTCTTGGTACTCGAGCACATGTCTGGGACACTGAGCCTACTTGACACATGAAGGTGCAATGTGCAAATGTCAGGAGAGCAAGAAGAGCACACTTCAAGCAGGGCAAGGAAAACTCCGGGTAATCAGGTCATGATGTATTGTTCATAGTATCTATTGTACATTATTTTTTATAATTTATAAAGAGTACAGAGACATAAAGGTGATTTAGCTTGAATGTTTGTACAAATAAATGATATTACAAGTATATATTGGTTTGTTATGAGTGAGTTATTCTGGGTTGTAGTTTTGGGTCCAGAGATGTTACATAAGAAAAGTCTCTTAGGTTTGATTTATCCGAGTGGTAGATTAAACATGTTACGGCATTATTAAATATGTGTCTAGTAAAGTGCATTCAGATTTAAAGATGGATGAGGAGAATTAAAATGTTTAAACATTCTGACACATTCTTCATTCATGTGAATGGAAGTTACGTTGAATGAAATGTTGTAAAGTTTCACCATTTTCTCTTTATTTTTGCTGTACATAAATCATTAAAAGAATAAATTAAGTAGTAGTAAACAGCTCTTTTTTAAGTTTTCATGGAGAGCGGAAGAAACCTTTGGCCCCTCTCTATAAAAGCAATGTCATTCCAAATAGTATTCCAAATTTGAAAACATTGATTTGCGCTTATACAAGTGATATGTGAACCTTTCCCGGAACAAGACTTAAGTATTGACATAAGCTTGCACTCAGACATGGGTTTGTAAAGGTAGTTCTTGAGAAGTGAGACTCTGAGGACAGTTTAGTTATGAGCTGGTTCCAAACTGAATTCATGAAACACCAGAAGAGGGAAATTGTGTTACAGATACTTTTTTGTGTTTGCTCAATTATGTGGTTTTTTTGTTTGTTTGTTTTTGTTTTGTTTTTAAATAAAAATAGTTAAAAAAAATGCCTTCTTGATTCAACGTCTGAAATTACATTGAAATTATAGAATTACACATCTCAAGTATATGGAATACCTTTTTTTTGTATTTCAAAAATCTTTTTCCTGCTATATAGATAAAAGTTCTTGAAATTGTTTGATTAAGAGGTTATTTTTGTTGTATGTGAAGTAACAGAGTACTATTTATATAATTTCTCAATGTTTAGTTTAGGTTTAAATACTTAAAAAAACACACTTACATTTCTATGAAAACTGTTTGATCTGTTCAAGGTACAACAACTTTCCGTGCTTCAATATAATTTCACAGAGTGGTAATGAATTGTTTTAAAGGAATAATTTTAGTTGATAGTAAATTTTGGTCATATATTTATTTATTTGTTTGTTTGTTTTGTTTATATGTTTATACTGTATATTTAAAGCAAAGAAACCCCACGTAAATCCTTGCGCATGCGCAGTGGGACATTTTGAGTTCGCCTCGTGGTTGTGGCTTAAAAACGCTACCCTCACAACATAGATTTCCAACAGGCTTGATTTTCAGATTGGTTTCTTGATTTTCTTTATAGATTATTGTTACATAACGTACACTTCACGGGGCATTAACTAGCCGCATGATTGAAAAATCTATTAAAATTGTCTAAAATGACAACGGTTCAGTGAATACGCGGTTTTGCCAAAGTTTTGACACTTTCCACGGGGTGGCGCTGTTAGACAACGCATAAGTATAGAGAAAGCGTCATTGGTCTCCTAGCAGCCGGGTGAGTGAGAGTTAATTTAACTGTGTTTATCTTTCTCTGCCTGTTCTAGACATTTCCTGTACCTCACGCGTTTCAGTTCTGCATTATTAAATAATACTTTAACCAAGACGCAGACGTCATACATCTTCACCGGAGCAGAATAGGAGTAAAACCTTTCATTTCACAGAAGAGCAGGTTAGCCAGGTTGCTAATGTCAGTTAGAATTGTATGTCATTTAAGCAATTGCGTACATTGTCTAAATCTACAATCTTTACTGTGTTGTGGTGATAGTTGTTTATTTGATCATGGTTTGTGACCGACATCGTAAAAGAACAATGTTTTCGATATTTTAGCATATTCGTGCTCGTGAAGCTAGCACGTTTGCTAAAGAGCTCAGAGGATTAACGTAACTCACTGTACTAGTAGATTAGGCTTCAACTGTAAAAATAATAATAAAAAAAAAACTTGCCGTGGTTTCTGTCTTTGAGCTACATCATAGAACTTTAATTTTGTATGTTAAGTTTTAGTTTCTCTGCTGTCACAGATTCATGTTACTGAGCAACAAAAGTTGCCTGCAGTGATTGCTCGCAGCTGAAGTTAACTCAATAAATTATATTTCATTAAAAAATTTGAGACCTATTTATGGTTAATTATAATGTGCCCTCTAATATTTACGAAATAAAGCATAAGCAGATATTTTGGTTGGTGTGCTCCTGGTAATTAATGTACAGGTTAGATGTTTGATGTCTTATCCAGATGTTGGATTTCTAACATTAAGATGAACTGTGTATCAAAAGGTAATTATAAATCATATAAGTCCCCCAGGTTAAACCAGTAATCCAACAAGAAATGGAACAAAACCAGTCCTGAAAAGATTGAGTCAGTCTTGATCCTGTTATGTGAAATGGGTGATTTGAAGTGCAAAAAACACCTAAGACGATCTTACAATTAAAATTATTCTCTGTTGATGCTAACATTTCCTCATTTAAGGCAGATATTTGAGTCATTTTCTTACAATGTTTATTTTATTTATATCTTAGTGTACTATGTGCACAATTTTGATACATTTTGGACTCAAACACATTTTCTTTTCAGAGGAGCGAATATTCTCAAGTGTTGGTTAAACTGAATATCTAAATATATTTTTCCAGACTGTGCAGTTAAAATAAGCTTTGGTTATGTTTAATAAATAAAGGAATTGATCTTTTTTTTCCCAGAAGTGCCCCATCCTCCTTTCCAAATGGGGCTTTTTGACAAGCTTGCAGGATGGCTGGGTTTGAAGAAGAAGGAAGTGAACGTGCTGTGTTTAGGTCTGGACAACAGTGGGAAAACAACCATCATCAACCAGCTAAAGCCATCGAATGTATGTTTTGTAAAAAGTGAAATTTTGAGATCTGCTTTTTTACAAGCTCACAAATGTGATTTTATACCTACAGTCACAGGCCCAAGATATTGTTCCTACAATAGGCTTCAGCATTGAAAAGTTTAAGACCTCAAGGTGATTATTTCAATTAATTAAACCTTTTAATGTCAGCCATTGTCCAAGGGACTTATTCTAATTTAACACTATTTTCTGGTCCTCTGTTTTTAACCCTTGGTAAAGAGAATTAGCAGCTAATTGTTAACCTTTTTGTGCCATGATATGAAATAAATAAATAAATCAAATCAAGCTGTGGTGACAGAAGAATTAAAGATAACCAAAAGCCCGCTTATCTCAGGCGAGGTTGGCGACTTGGACAACAATAATACTGCTCATTGTATTTCTATGTTAGCATTTTTAACTTATTTTGGGCTCAAATCAAGCATGTTTTATTGCGTACAAGAAAAATAGGACCATGAAATACATTGTAAATTGTTTCAATATGCATGCAATAGATAATAAATAAAGTCAAAGAATAAGCTAGTCGACAGTCCAAAAAGAAAGTATTTTGGCACTGTTATCTGCCTACGGATAGCAGTGCCAACATCGAGGATCAAACCTGTGTATTACATGGTAATTGGTTTATCTTTTGTTTGTTAAGAATTGTTTAAAAAAATTAACCATGTAATTTAGAGGGACAGCAGTTGACGGTGCTAGCATGGCATGCTAATTGATTTGTGTAAAAATGACTAGAGTATGATCAAAGTATTCTTGTTTGGTTTACTTGGAGCCATTCAATTAAGAAACTGAGAGTTTCATTTCATTCTATCACATAGCTCTACCCCTCAGTTATGCATGTTTACGTAAGGTGAAGGGGTGTCCCAAATCATGAGAGCAGGTATGGTCCTCTGTTCAGAGGGTTCTCTGAAGGTACTCTTCAAAGCAAAGGTGTAAGATTGCTGCCCCTGTGAAAAAGAGACCAATAATCCAATTTAGTCATTTATAACAGTTTTAATTAATGATAACCATGATTTTATGTTAGATTTCATGTTCATATGCAGGTCAGTAAAAGTGCTTTATATCACATAAAAGACACTAGTACACTGGAATAATGTGGCATTATTAGCCTATTAAACTGTCAACTTGTGTACGGCACATTAAATGAATTCAAAATTGTGAAAACTACAAAAAAGTGATCCATTGAATCTCTTTACATAACATAACTTAACATAAGCACTTACTTACTTAACTTTAAACTAAAAAAAAAAAAAAAAAACTGAAGCACTGATTTGAATTCCCTTTCTGTACTAGCTTGAATGTGTTCTATGTGTATGTCTACTGATCAATCCACTTTGTACCAAACTGCTTGATGTTTACTCCCAATGTAAGTCGCTTTGGATAAAAGCGTATGCTAAATACATAAATGTAAATTTATGAAATTATCTTCATTTTTGGGATGCCCTGATTCATAGGAGTTTATTTTCAGCCCTTCCTCTAGACTTCAGTTTCAAGGGTTAAGTGGTTGGCTTGGGGCAATGGAGTTGAAGAGATAAGAGAGAGAAATTGTGACATAGTGCACAATATAAACATAAAATCTACAAGTGTAATGCCATCTACAAAATATATCTATATGTATGTACATGTTGCTGGGCGATTAATCGAAAAGAAATCATAATCGACATTTAGAACCCATCATCAATCAATTACTTTTTACTTACTTTTCCTTTAAAAACACTTCCATGTGGAGTCATGTGACCCTGCTCCATTTCCTTCAATTCTTTTAAAATCAAGTAATGGCCCCTTCATTAAAAAATCTCTCACATGTATGACACAATGACATTAATATTTTGCAGGGTTTCACATGTAAAATTGTGACTTCTATGCCCACTGCGAGTATTTGAGAGACGGCTAAAATAGTTTTTAACCTGCATACAAGAGCAAGATGCCATACAAGTGAAATACAGAGGGAGACTGTTTGAAAAGCGATCTGTGTGCCTCTGTTCAAGCACATCCAGAATGATCCGTCACGTTAAATTATATATTGACTTCACTGTTTCACTAATGGATACTTCTAAAATGGTTAATTTTCATTTGGTATTTTTTGATTAATTGCTTGTATTAAAGTAACAAAGGTAATTATTTAAATTGCCATACATGTATTATTCAATTCATTTAGATTTGAGATCCATAGACTGCATTTTATCATTTATGTATTTAATTATTTTTTGTATATTTTTGTTCAATGGTTCATGGTTGCAAAAATTTTGGGAACTACCGTTATATAATATAACGGGGAATAACTGTAATTCTTTTTGTAAGCGTTGATCACAAATGTGCAACAACAACAACATTTTGCATTACAGTTTGAATTACTTTGCAAATGCATTACGGGCACAGTGCTAATGAAAAAAAAACATGCACAGTTTAGAAAGACTCAAAGTTAACTAGATTAAGTGTGAAAAGCTCTTAAAACCATTAGGATTTTCACACTAGACATTCTAATCAGGTAATTATTAATAATGTCACGTTTCAAATGAACTTGAATACTTTTTTAATTCAACTTTAACTACATTTATTTATGTTTTATAAGAGTTTATTTTTATAATGGTTGGGCGTCATCCATTTTCACCCCGTCTAAATCTAGCTGAACTTGCTCCATATGCTTTACTTTGTCAAACCTGCATTTACAGAAAGGGTTTTGCAAACACTGGGTCAAAAGAATTGTATTCTTCTAATATATGTGTGAAACTCTCATTACCTTGGGTTAAAAGCTGTACTTTAAGCAAATCTTGATTTGAAACGCTGCATGTAAAGCTCTAATGTTCTCTTCTCAAGTCTTTCCTTCACAGTCTTCGATATGTCAGGACAAGGAAGATACAGAAATCTGTGGGAACACTATTACAAGTGAGTGAAATTCCCTTTCATCATTATTTACCCCAGAAAAATTCCTTACTTTCTATATGTTATTTTCAGAGACGGTCAGGCCATCATATTTGTGATTGACAGCGGAGACAAACTAAGAATGGTGGTGGCGAAAGAGGAGTTGGATACCCTTTTGAATCACCCCGGTAAACCTGTCTACCTCTTGTCATCGGTAGATCTGAAATAAAACTCAGATATACAAAAGTGTTTTATTATATTCTCAGATATTAAGCACAGAAGGATACCTATCCTCTTTTTCGCGAACAAGATGGACCTTAGGGATGCATTGTCAGCAGTAAAGGTCTCCCAGCTATTGTTTCTGGACAACATTAAGGAGAAACCTTGGCATATCTGGTAGGAAAGCAAAATTAAATGAGATTTCATGATTCAGTTCACTTTAAATCTCTACTTTTAAACTTTAGGGTGTGTGGTCATCGTATTACTCATGCTGAGCAGTGTTTGAGTTAATAAATGCTAATCATCTCTTTCAAAGATTATGAGATTGCGGTAATCTAGTTTTGTGATTATGTGGCTAAAAAGGAAGTTCATGTGAAATTAACAAGGTTTATAGAGGCAAAAAAAAATTGTGTTGGGTGTAATTAGGGAACCCCTTAATTACAATGCACAAATCAAGTCACTTGCATTATTGATGTGTGGTTTTCTTTATGAATGTGCCCTAAACCAGTAATTTACCAGCATCATATTAAGGGATTCAGATTTTGTCACACTGTCCAATAAATGTCATTTTATTTATGGGAACTTGTTGCATTTCTCAGTGACAAGCAGTCCTATCCGCGTGGAATTAGATTTCTCGAGGAAGCCACTTGCTCTTTAATTCCCAGAAAGGTTGCAGAGTGGCATAAACATGCACAATTTTACCAGGATAAAAAAAGACAAAGTTCGACCGAGGTGAATTGTTTTAATCTCCTGCAGGGTAAACCTGTACCTTCAAAGATTGTTTTATAGGGTAATTAGATTACGGAACTATAGAAATAAACGCGTCTCTTTTGGAAACTGTGATAACCAATCTGGAGAGTTACAGCCCTGCAGGCTTTATTTCAAACCCAACTGGGTAATTTTGTGTATCAAATGTGGTTTATTAAGGTTGATCCTAATGTGTGCAGGGCTCCAGCGCCTATACATTTTACTTTGTTTGGGCAGAAGTATCACGTAGTGATTGTTTTGCACAATGGCAGCATGCACAAGGATTTGTGGTCTTGCCATTGTGCAAAATATCTTAGTAGTACTCAAAGTATTATTGTTTTGTGGCTTTCCGTGCATTTTTGAGAGCCTAAATTTCGCACATACATCAGAACACTGGTGAAATTTTACATCTGATAGGGGTTCGAAAAGTGGTTGTGGCAGAATGGCACTATAGCACCACCCAACTCATTTCAGCTTATGGTACACTAACAGTTTGTTGTAGGCAAATGAAATTCACCACACATGTGTCGGGTACCAAGATTAAATATAAGTTGTATAGATTGTGTTCCCAAAAGCTACAGGAGGTTGGTTATTTTACAAAAACTTAAAAAAATGGCCATTTTTGCTTATGTCGCATTGTAAAATGTAGAGATTTAATCTCCACACTCCATCAGTCTTCTCTTAAGGCATATGGGATGTTAAATTGTGATGCTTTTTTGACTTTGTTATACTTTGTGCGCACAGTAACCATCGAAATTAAAAAGGAAGTTGTTTATAACTCGGGCATTTCAGATTCATCTACCTGAGCTTAAAATTCCTGCATGCTTCTTTCAATCTGAGTGTATCTGAGAGTGTACATCAGGTTCAGGCAGAAATTATTACTTTTTTGGAATCTCACTGTTAAACAAAAGAAAGGAAATACATCTTAACCTGAGTCTAGAGTAGACTTCTGTGTCTACAGTTTTTTAGTGACGATTGAATTTATCGTTTGTATCCTTATCCAAAATGAAATCTACTTCCATGTCTTTGTCAGTGCAAGCGATGCCGTGAAAGGAGAAGGTCTTCAAGAGGGGGTGGACTGGCTGCAAGGTAAGCACTCATTTAAGAATGCAAGCGATTGTTGAGAACACCTGTTAAATTTGAAATGTTACATTTTATTCTTATGCTTTGTTTTGTCACTAGAACAAATTGCTCTGTAAGTACTGAAGCTGAATCACAGATGTGTTGTGTTCCTTTTATGATAGTGTCAAAACTCACTTTGGGCTGTATGTTTTATGTTTTAAGAATATAAGATACAGCCCAAATGGATCCCAATAAAGGACCTGACCCTTCTTGTGCTTGTTTCTTGATGTGTATTTGAGTACTTTCTGTAACAGTGACCACACTTCCTAGATGTTTGCTATACACAATAGATTATCCAGTTTTAAAAGCTTTTTGTTATTAATCTGTTTGACTGGTGTCACAATAGTTGTTCTTTTTACTCTTTCACTAACAGATCAAATCAGAGCGATGAAAACGTAAAATCTCAGTGAAAAAAAAGTCCAAGGTCTCCAGCTGCAGAGGCGAAACCCGACCAGACAAATCTACCTGAAACTTTCAAATATTTTTGTCTGTCACTCCTTTACATTTCATGCTTGGGATTCACATAAATATTTTAATAGATAGCTTTGCACATATCTGCAGGAGCTCTAGTTGGCTAAGAAATGATGATCTGCTGTTCAGGACGAATGACACTAAAATTACTATTGTGACCAAAATATTTTCCCTTCTGGAAATAAGTTAGTGCTGACAACTTTAAATAAATTTAACTTAAGGTAAATCAGATGTGAAGTGGTGTGTGTGTGTGTGTGTGTGTGTGTACACCTCCTTCTTTGGAAAAACAAAGTGTTTCTGTAGACAATATTGTCATGTATCAGATTTTATTCATCAGCTCATGCGTAGAAACACAGGAGCTGAAATTGTTGTGTCAAAGGAGGACTTGCCTACTCTGCTGAACTGTAGACCCTGGCTGAGAACCAAAGCTATAGAGAAAGCCTGCTTAGGAGATTGCAGAGGTAATGTTGAGTGTGAATTCTTATTCATGTGTCGGCCATATTTGCTTATGCATAGAAAATAAAGGTGAAATATAATGATAACAGTGTTGGGCTAGAATGTAATTTTGGTAGTTGTTCTATTTATTTTATAAATTGCTATTGTTTTCTATTGCATGCATGGTATGAATGAAGCCTCTGAATCATGATCGTAAGTTTATTGTTTTTCCAGAAAGTGACAGTTTAAATTGTCAAAAATTTGTCACATTTGTGTAATTAGCTTTTTCTCAAGCTAATTTGTTTTGAAACTTACTCCTGTCATTGCTTTTGTAAGAAACCTTGCAATAGATTGGCTAAAGAATAAACACAAATTTTGAGGCTTAGTTTGTTTATTTGGTCTTTATTATAGACTGTAAATAATATGGACGATGTGACACTTACTGCTATTGGGCTAATATGAGCCAATCGTGTGTGATTGGAGCGCCGCCATGACAGTCAGAGAGAGGGCTTGACTTTCTTAGTTGATGTTGAAGCTAAACTAAGCAGGGCTATGGCCCTCCAGGAACTTGTTTGAGTTTGAGACCCCTGGTGTGACGGCTACGCTGTGAGGATCATTTGTCTCACTGTTAAGTGTATTGCAGCAATGTGACAGAACTAAATAATTGAGAAAATTGTAAACATATATTTATTTAAGAGAAATTTGTCTTTAGAGGCTGATGTGTTTCAGCTTGCTTCACAGATTTTCAATGGGCTACTCAACGATCTTAATGTAATTGTTTTTGAGGCTCAGTAATGCCCCATTCACCGCCTATTTTCTATTATTTTAACTGCTTTGGTAAACATTTTATTGAGGGTCATTTTTGCGCCAACTAAATGTAGTACTAAATAAATTATCAAGTGAGATCAGAACAAATCTGTATCTTCAACTCTAATTAACTTGTGTTCGGGGAAAAAAGTTTTTTTATTAGTCTTTTTTGTACAGAAAAATGTTTGTGAATCATATTATAAAGATATATTGGGAGTTAGCTAGATGTTTTTGGTTTCAGTGAGCTCAGTAAAATAGATTCGTTTTCATCGCTGTTACGTGAACCACGTGGAAGTCAGTTCTTTCTTCTGTCGCTGGGTGGCAGTAGATAGCCTATTAAAAAGTCACAACAGGTAACGCGTTTTTCCAACTATAAACAACAAAATATGAACTTTCTTCAAAATGTCATTTTGCTGTTGACATTTTGGATTTCCTTATAAATGATGACACATTGATTATGTAAAGCTCATTGCAATACAGTCTTGTATTGGAGCTGCAAATGTAAATATTTAAATGTAGCTGTTAATATGACCGACTGATAGTTTTTTTTCTATTTCTGACTGTTTTATCAAATATGCTGTTCATTTGTCCATGAATAAACTGGATGTTCATCTCCAAGCGACACACTTCAAAGAATACGAAGCAGATGTGAGTGAAGCTCATTAACGGAGCAAAATCTGCACACCATTCACAGGGGATCGAGAAGAAAGATTTCCTGCTCATTTCAACTCTTTCCAGATCAACCTTTAAAAACAAGTCAAATGCCTCCTTGTCTTACATTTTTACCTATTCATTTATTAAAGTTTGTTCTACTTTTAAAATAATCTAACTGATCTTGATCATTTAAATTCATAATTGATGCAATGCACTTACTATTAAGGAATCCTCACCATATCTATTGCAAATATCTTCAGCATCTGCACAAGAAGTAACTGCTCAGTTCGTCTGCTTATAATTGGGCCTCTCTTGGCAAGCTGTCGAGTCAAATTAGTCGAGTTGTCTGAGTATAGGTAGACCTACAAGATTTCTGCCTTTTGCCATTAAATTGGCTCAGATATATTACTGTCTTTTTTTCTCAATGAGTTTTTTTATAAGCCTGTTTAAACTTCAAGAGTGAGAAAAAGAAGTGTTTGACCCCCTTCTGATCATTGTTGTTTTTATTTGTCACAAACAAGCAATTTGATTGTTCAACTTTATATGCCAAATAACTGAAGGTACATTTTTACAAAGTTCTAAAGTGATATGAACTATAAACGCAATCCCTTATTATTTGGTAGGAGAATAAGCAATGTTAGAAACGCACAAAACTGCCCATGTCCATCGGTTTGGAGCTCCATACAAGCAATTAGTTCAGAATTATCCTGGGGGACCTTGTCTGCGATTCCAATACAGCTTGAAGCAGTCACCAAGAAAACAATTGGTAATTGTATTGTTGGCCTTTGTTCAAGTCTGCATCTCTCTGTTTGGGTCGTCTTGTCTTTACTTTTTTTCTCTTAAACTTTTTCATTTCATGCTCATTCCTATTCTGTATATTTGGAATGACCTTTGCATTGAAGACTTGAAATAAACAGTTTAAACAACTCCTTGATTTGCTGTTCAGAACAACGCCATATTCTTCTCAAAGTGTACTGTGGTGTTATCGATGTACTGACGTTTATGACTAAAATAGTCTGAAAAAGTAAACCATTTTTGACCACAAGAATACTTTTTTGTCATTTTTAAGAAGTGTCAGTGTCCCAATACAAATGTTATGCATACATCACGTGGATGACACTCTGAAATAATATTTATATGCAGCAGATGGGTACTGAGATAATGAGCTAGTGGCTTGATTTGAGTAAACTAGGAACAGCTGCGGATGATTGCATTGATAAGGCTGGCAATGAAACTCGTAGGATTGTGGGAATGGTTTTTCCAGTTGTTGAAAATATAAGCAGCAGCCATTTCGTTTCAAACAAGTAGTACCAACTCTTTAAAAAATATTCATATAAAAAAGGCAGAATTAAATTTACAAAGTGTTTTTTGTTAATTACATAATTTATTAATCGGGACCAGATCGATTGAGGCATTTCACAAAAATCAATCCAACTGACTTTTGTTTTTTAGAATTGGCAACTCCACGAGAGAAAGCCTCAACTGTTCTGGAAAAATCAGAGGAGGCTATACAGCTAACCCCAGTTCTGAAGGTCTTTCACAGAGCATGTTCAGGGATGACACAGGGCTGCCAGTAGGTGGAGCAGGCAACTACTGAACGATATGAATTATTAAGATAAAGAATGATAAAGAGAATTAGAGAATGGTTTTGGCCATGCTACATTTCTGAGTGGGGTTCTCCCTGTGTCTCCCACTAGTGTCCTCCAGATACTGGTCTCTCCATTACAATGGAATAAGATATCTTGAAGTTCTCTGAAAGTATCTTTAAAGTTGCCAGGGAAGATGTGAATCGATTGCTTTTGTGTCGTGTGGGCAGCTCGGCAGTTGTGGGTTCAGAATCAGCACTATGGACAGCGTTTTGAGAGGAGGATGGTGGGTGGTGGGTGGGGGGGTGTGAATGAGAGAGCGAGAGCGCACTTCTATACTTCCACGCACTGCCATAAAACACCAGGCAAGAATAAAAAAAAAGCACATCAACTGGAGGCGTATATCCCCCGTTCTTGATTTACAGCTCTCCCGTCCCGTCTCGCGATTTCCAGTTCCAGAGTTGATAAGCTCGGGTGTCGCGCGGGTCATTTGCACGAGCTGACATCTTGATTCATAAACAGCGACCATTGAGGTTTCCGTGACGTTCAGCGAGCCTCTGACGAAAGCTCCTCTATAAGATTGACTGGAAGTTTGCTTCAGTCTGAAATGAGCTGGACCGCTGCTCTCCTGAGGCGCTCTCCCTGCTCCCGTGCCGCCTGCTAAGTGGCTGTTTTTGGAAGGTGAGGTTCTTTTCTTATGATGTTGAATTCAGATTCGGACATAAATCCCCAAAAGAACAATACATGTAACAAAGCTTTTATTATTTAAACCTGCTTGTCAAAGACAGGCTTCCCCCCTTTGAATGCGCACATCGCCAAGTCTTTCTTTCTGGGCTCTTGGTTGATTTGGGGTTCTTGAAGGAAGCAAGGACTTTAGCAGCGAGAAGATGAACATCCACGTGGAGGGGTTGGTGGCCATCGTCATCTTCTACCTGCTGATTCTGCTGGTGGGCATCTGGGCAGCATGGAAGAACAAGAACTCTGGTGTTCAGGAAGGAACGGACCGCAGTGAGACCATCATGGTCGGCGGCAGAGATATTGGATTATTCGTTGGAGCGTTTACTATGACTGGTGAGTCTCGGGAAGAAAAGAAAAGAAATACATAAGGATACTTTTCACAAATCTGACACAGATATACTGTTATTTTTCGGTAATTATATAAATCTGACAAAAATAAATTAAGTTTGTTTGTAAAGCTATATTTTAATTAACGTTGGGAAGCTAATACTTTCAGAAGAAAAAGACGTTCTAAATAGAAGATGGAAAGCAAATTCTGACTAAAATGTTAAATATTTAAAAACAATTAGTATTAAAAGGAAATAGAAATCAGTATCATGTGAATCTTATTTTCTGTCTCAAAATCAACCTGTACAAAGAGTAAAACGTACTCTAAATGGATATATTAGACCCCTCTCCATGCTTGTACTTAAATAACAAAATTAAGAAAACCTCTATTTCATACATTTTCACGGTGCCAAAGTAAATGAACATTTGTTGTAAAAGAGCATTTTCAGCTTTGAATACATCAGAAGGTTAAACATGGTGCAAAAAATGACATTTTAAATTCTGTCATTATATGATAAGTAATGAAATTAAATATTATTTCATAAAATGAAACCATTACACATTTGGGTTCAGGGTGTGTTTAGATGCAGATCTTTTTTATTTAATGGAATTAAAATGGTCCCATTTGTCATTAATTTAAATGTTATTATAGCTATTATAAGACTTGTTTGTGTAAGGCTATTCTTGTTGGCCATGTATTATTTTCTTTTCATTCTATGTTTTGTTCTTCTTTATTAATCATTTGTAGCACTTTGAATTACACTGTGTACGAAATGTGCAACACAAATTAACTTGTCTTACCTTGGTAAAGGTTTACATGTTGTAATCTGAAATTAATAAATACAATTCCCTCCAGTGAACAAAAGCCAACAACATTTTGAGGGAGTGTCAGTTTAGACCCAATGTTCACTGAAATGGACACTAAAACAAGAATTTTGAAAGTATTAGTAACAGGTTATATGTTCTTGTTCTGTTATAAGTAACATGTTACATTGCTCCCTAAAAATAAAAATCTCCCAAAAAGAAAGAAGAAAAAAGGATCAGGCAGTAAAGTTAGTGTGAATATAGTCTTTTTTTTCTGTAACAGTAACTATACTATATAATTTTATTCTCATAGTTTTTTTTTTTAATTTACAATTAAATTCTGGTGATTTTATTGTTAAATACAGTCAATAAGGTTTTATTTTGTATTTTTTTTACATACATAAATAATTAAATAAAACATGGAGTGTATTGTGTGTTTTATTACTAATATGCTTAAACGCTTGAGTAAATCGATTTCTTTTAGAAGAATGCATGAATTTTTAAAACCCTGATATTCACGATACTCTTGAGCTGAGCGTTCGATATTTGTACATTTGTACTGTAATGTGCCTCATTAGCATTGATTATCGTCTCTCTGTCGTTCAGCTACATGGGTTGGTGGAGGGTATATCAACGGCACAGCAGAGTATGTGTATCTTCCCGGCTATGGCTTGGCTTGGGCTCAGGCTCCGTTCGGCTATGCCCTCAGCCTGGTTTTGGGTATGTACCCGTGCAGCTTTGATCAGTGCTGACAGTAACATCACGTCAGAGTTAAAGTAATTTGTGTCAACTTATTTATGTCAAGGTGGCCTTTTCTTTGCCAAGCCCATGCGCTCTCGGGGCTACGTCACCATGCTTGACCCCTTCCAGCAGCTGTATGGGAAGAGGATGGGTGGTCTGCTCTTCATCCCGGCTCTAATGGGGGAAATGTTCTGGTCAGCTGCCATCTTATCTGCCCTTGGTGAGAAACACAAGCCACAAAAATCATGAACCTTTTCACAATTTGTTTAATTTTCATAAATTGAGCAAAACATTTCCTTCTTTACTTCACAGGTGCCACTTTGAGTGTAATTATCGACATTGATATCAACATGTCGGTTGTTATTTCTGCTCTTATTGCCATTTTCTACACACTGGTTGGAGGTCTGTACTCAGTGGCATACACGGATGTCGTGCAGCTCTTCTGCATTTTTTTGGGCCTGGTAAGGCTTCACAGAACTGCACGAAAGAGTGATCGCAGTGATGTCATTGCCTTTTTATATCATCTTTTCATGTTTTAAGTAGTGCAGGACATAGTGTGATTGCTCAAAGTGCCTGTCTGCTAACCTGTCACTCGTCAACCATCCCTCAGAGATACAAGCTATAGAAAGATTCAATAGTCAATGATGCATACATATAAATCATTTTTATATATGCACATTTAGTCATCTATAAATTTAAAATATTAAATAAAAATATCTAATAATTATTAGAATTAGTACTAGTATTAGTTCTAGTAAAATATTCCAAATAATGCTAAAAATGATTTCATTATTATAATATAAATACATTTCTACTACTATTGTTATCATATTATAATAAGGGGAGCATTGCTCATTATTTATCTCAGCTTAAGAAAATCTTAGAGAGATGGGGGAGGACTAATAAAGTTTTTTTTTTTTTTTGTGAGGGGAACATAATGTTATGTCACCGTCCCCTCCCTAGCAACCTTACTGTTTACCCTACCAACCATATCAGCAGATCTGTATCTCATCTTAAATCCTAGCAATATTTGGGTTGCTTTGTGTAATCAATTGGTGTTTATAATTTTATAATTTTGGGAAGGGGAAATTTCAATTGCATATCTGATCCCCTCCCTAGCAACCCAACTTTTGACCCAGCAACCATATCAGCCGATCCTTTTTATTCTGCAAATATGAAAGTGATTTAGTTCAAATTAGTTTATATCAGTCAGAGTGACACGTAAAGCATTCAATTGTATCAATGACCCATCCGAGGTACCCTAGCAACTAACACTAATGATGGTTTTTGACTCCGTCTTTATGACTCACTCTAGCTACCAACTTTTCAAGTACCCTCTAAATGTTTGTGTACAGAAGTTACACACATAGTTAAATAATGGAATAAAAAAAAAGTTTTGTGGTCATAGTTTTTTTATTATTATTATTTGTCACATTTTCACTTAGTTATGCTTTTTAACAATGTAATAGATACTGGACTATATGTTAATAGACAGGAGTGTGTTCTATGTGCAGTGGGTGAGCGTCCCATTTGCTCTCTCGAACCCGGCGGTCTCTGACATCGGAGTGACAGCAGTAAAGCAGCTTCATGCTAATCAGACGGCATGGCTCGGCAAGATAGAAAGCCTTGACAAATGGATGTGGGCTGACAATTTCTGCCTTCTGGTGAGTGCACAGCCTGATTGGATGAGAACACAATGGACAACAGTTGATTCTGAGGGGCCACATGTCATTTCTCACCGTATTGAGCAATGTGATCACTGGTAGCTTGGTAAACTTAATAAGACCCAAAAAGCAGAGTGCAAATAGCTGAAGTATTGTCAGTTGTGTCATTTGTCTTTTGTAGACTGACGTTTTTAGATTAGCTTTTAAAATTACAAATAGCGTCGTTAATCATTTTCTCCAGGGAGAAGTCCATTTTTAAAAAGAACCGACAGATCTTTGGGAAATCTTTGGTTTTACATAGATGGTCACTACTGAAGTTGTGTATCAGGACATCTGTCTGTATTTATAATGCCATTTCTGTTTCTAGATGTTGGGGGGGATTCCCTGGCAGGTGTATTTTCAACGGGTTCTTTCTGCCTCTTCAGCTACCTATGCTCAAGTGCTCTCCTTCCTTGCTGCCTTTGGTTGCATCATCATGGCTATTCCCTCTGTCCTGATTGGAGCAATAGGGGCTTCCACAGGTGAGATAGACTTCTATTACAGGCCTAGAGGGTTTTTTTTCAGTGTGCAGATTGCTCTTTCTTGAGAGTGAAAAGGTGATTATCAGTTATTTGATTAATTTAAGTGGAACATACCTGCTATGCTGAAAGTTTAAGGTTAATTTAACTTAAACTATATATTAAAACAAAGATTTACAACTCTTACAGTGAAGGGTTGGAAATAAAAAGGAAAAAGCTAAAAATGTAAGCAATTCATTCTGGATTAAAAAGTTTAGATCAGAATCTGCTCACATTTGAGACCAGCCTTAAGTGACCACTCGAACTAAGTCTCTTCCTATTATAATTCATCCAGAGGGAAAGAGAAATGTTGCTTCATGGATGCATCACAGTGTGCTATGCAAAACATTAGTTGCAGGGCATGCACTGGACACTAGAGCAGTGGAAACATTTTTCCAAAGCGACAAATCATTCTTCTTCATCTCGCAATCTGATCTATGAGTCTGGCAGCTGCTGTGAGAATGGTACTTGTCTAACTACATTGTTCTAGCTCTGAAGTTTCGTGCAGGGGGACTGTGATGTGGAGTTGTTTTTTCAGTTGGGTTTGATCCTCAAATTCCAGTGAAAAGAACTTGGAATGCTGAGGTTTGGATAATTCGATTCTTCCAACTTTTTGGGAACAATATGTGGATGATTCTTTTTTGTACCAACATGACTTCACAACATCGTTCAAAGCAAGTGTAGCAGGTGGCAAAAGAGACACAGACACTTTTCAAGGCCGCGCAGGGCGATTTATTTAGAAGATAGCACCATAGTAAATAATCGAAAGAGTCACTCAGTGCTCTGTTGGGTGGTGAGGTGTAAGTCAGGCGCGCACGAGCTCCCGGATCTTGTGCTGGGGAGTGCTCCGGGGTGCTTCACTCCACTCAATCCAGTGATACGTGGTTTCCTGTCCAGAGGTATGGGATCACTTGTGGCTTGTCTCCTCTGCATTCCCTGGGCTTCAAGATATAGGCCCGTCTTCATGGGCCGATGCCTTTGGGACCATGGACCACCAGAGCACTCGAGAAGCCTTATCTTGGGGAGTGGGTGCACAACTGAGTCCAGTGACTCAACTGATCCAATGGTGCCCATTTAGACCCAGTCGGTGGGTACCTCCTGGGTGTCTCCTGCTCCTGATGGCTCTCGCGGCATCCATCTGGTACACTCAGCGGAGGGAAATAGTCCGCCTTCTCCCGCACTCTGAACGGTGTGACTCTCCGTTCAATGGCAGCTTTGCGCTCAAATGTGTGTAGCTGGCAAGAGCACTCTGGCCGATGAATCACACCTGGCAATGCTGATATCGTTCCGCACCCCATCACACAAGGGCCATACAAAGATGGAAGATTCGGTTTTACATGGATGAAGTTTGACCAGCATTCATGGGCACTGTATCTAGAGGTGGACAATGCCAACAGAAAGATTGTGTAAAAATGTTTCAGAGAGTTTTGTATAATACACCAGCAAAACACAGAAACCTTCATCAGATATTATAATTAATTTGGCAACAACTCTCTTGCAGACAATTCTAATAATCAACACGGGACAAAAATACACTCAGTTCCCTGATGACCAAATAAAAACATCACTGAAGGTTTTGTTTAATACGGACATTTTAACAACATTTCTTGCATCCAGGAAACAGCAGCTGCAAACAAAGTCCTCCCCACAGTCTCATTAGTCTGGTTTACAGACTGTATCCTCTTCCAGATCGCTCAACTGAGACTTTACAGTGCAAAAACCTCATTATTTCATTTAATAAAGCTTCAACTTTATACCATCTCTGTGCCATCTTATTTAATCTTATATTATCTTTCCTTGAACGGATACTAAAGTAAAATGAGCTCATATAGTTACACTTTGATTTGATTGTTTTCCTCTCATTAACGTGCCACGGACCCTCACTCATAATTATTCACAGCTCAGCCAAATTAAAAATGAGCATCAAAGCATTTTTATATTGTTTCCTGTATATGTTTCCTGTCCTAAAGCTCTTTTCCCTGTGAGCTTGTACTGCATTTAGCATCCACTGTCAGTAATAGTAATTATCTTCTATCTGATTACTTGAGGAAGTGTGTGATATTCTGCGCTGTGCTGTGGGAGGTGTGTGTACTCCAGGCACTATCTGCCAATGGTGCTAACCGTGTTCCCTTCAGATCACTGAAGAAATGAGTAAATAACAACAGCTGGTCTCCCTCATACATAATTTACAGATTATCCGTTTAATAGCAATGGGAACCCTGTAAATATTACATCTGAAGGAGGCAGATTTAATCAACAGACTTTCAGCATCAAAGACACAGTCAGCCATTTATTACTTCACTAATAACAGTCTAATCAAGCGAGCTTCTTGCTTTTGGAGGGGGAGTAAACAGAATTTGAAAAACGTTATCAATAATGTTTAATCTCATTTGAAACATATTCACCTCTATATGTTTCAACAAGGTTGGTTTCTTTTTTTTTATTTTTAAGACTGGAATCAGACAACCTATGGAGCCATTCCTCCCATGCAGAAAGACCAGTCAGATATGATATTGCCAATCGTGCTCCAGCACCTGTGCCCAGCCTACATCTCCTTTTTTGGCTTGGGGGCGGTCTCTGCTGCAGTGATGTCATCCGCTGACTCATCCATCCTGTCGGCCAGTTCCATGTTTGCAAGGAACATCTATCAGCTTGCTTTTCGGCAATCGGTGAGATGCCAATTTCTATTAAAAATTAGCTATAAAAAAATATGACGTTTCTGACCTGTTAAAAATCACATTTTAATCAAGATGCTATGTTTACCAAAATTATGTTTTGTGTTTTTTGCAAATGGGTTTACACTAATTGCAAATGGGTATATTAGGTAACTTACACTTACTAATCAACTCTTCTTTGAAACTAAAAAGGTTTTCCTAATATCTTTATTGGATCATGTATTGTCAAATATATTTTCCATTTTGTATTTACCTGAAATTTGTATCTTAGTTTGTTTCACGATATGTCACATGACTGCACACAAGATTAATTAGTCCATAGGTGATGGTTTTAATAAAAAATGAGACTTCTTTAAATCTGATGGGGAAGTTGAATTTCAATCAATATTTCTAACTTGAGGATGAATACAATAAATCACCGCCACATCATGAGGTGTTCTCCAGTCATTCTGTGCACCTCCAATTACCCCCAGTTATTAGCCCCCTCCCATACACAGACCCACCCCTGTGATTTGGTACTGGTTCTTCTTGGATATTCTCTCTGCTTGCCAAGTCCCGGGTTTTCCCAATATCTGTTGTCAATTATAAGTGAATATTTGTCTGCACCTCTAGTCTTCGTAGTGGTAATCAGTCAGTGATTAGATTTTACTCATTATGTTACCTTTGAGTTAATTTACAGTTTGATACATTTTACACATATCAGAGATATAAACAAGGCTTTTATCTTAGGTAATTTAATAATGATGCAAAAGGTCTTTCTTTTCACTGATAAATTATTTCAAAATGGAGTCAATGCCTTTTGATTAAAAAAATTTTGTTTAGATGACTGCTGCAGAACTCCGGTCAGGGAGTTGAAGGTGTCAAGACTGAAACTATACGGAAATGTTATTGCATTTTAATGTTTAATGTTTAATTACATCTATAAAGATGAATGTATTGCTGCAGTTAAAAAAAAAAAAGTTTCAAGGAACTTAGTTTTGCTTTAGTTGTCTATTCATTTCACCTCTTACTCTGCCCGCTATTGTTGTTTGCAGGCTTCTGACCGTGAGATCGTGTGGGTTATGCGGATCACCATCTTTGTGTTTGGTGCTCTAGCTACAGCTATGGCTCTCTTGACCGGGACAGTCTATGGGCTTTGGTACCTGAGCTCGGACCTGGTTTACGTCATCATTTTTCCTCAGCTCCTCAGCGTCCTCTTCATCCGTGGCACCAATACATATGGCTCTGTGGCCGCATACTTCTTTGGATTGATCCTGCGCATTGGTGGAGGGGAACCTTACCTCAAACTACCTCCGTTCATCTACTACCCAGGATGGACCATGGAGGAGAAAGTCCATCATTTGACCAATGAGGTGGAATACATAGTGATGCAAAGATTTCCATTTAAGACAGTTTCAATGTTGGCATCATTCCTTAGCAACGTGCTTTTTTCATACCTGTTTAAATACCTGTTTGAGAGCGGCACGTTGTCAGCGAAATACGATTTCTTGGATGCGGTGGTGGCCAAGCACAGTGCCGAGATAATGGACAAGACCACTCTGGTCAACAAGAACATCATTGGACTGAATGAAATGGCCCCAGTCAAACCAAGACTTAGTGTTACATTAGCTGCTACATTCACCAGGAAAGAAACCCTGACTGAAGAGGATGATTCGAGCCCAGAATCACCGAGTCATGACGAAGAATAGAAACGTTACATTCTGTTCTCAGAAGACTCTTAAGACATTCCGTACTGTGAAAGACAGGGCTTCAAGAGCCATAAACGTGTGAATTTTAATTGCATTCACTCCATGTCCTTTTCTGGATTTCCCATCACTACGTTTAGAAGAGAAACTGGGGCAACATTTGAGACTCTATTGAGGACGGCAGTGATCCCGTGGTTTGAGTGAAATTAGGAAGAGTGACTTTGACTTGATGGTGTTACCCTGAGAAGCTCATCGTCTTCTGTTGGTATGTACAAACCCTGAGTGACTCTCCTTTCTCTTCTAGAGACAATGCTGAGATACTGTGATAATCTTAGAGATGGAATACTATTTAGGGGATAGTTCATGCAAAAATGCTTCATTTGAAATGTGCTTTTTCCTCAATTCTTTCCAAACTACAGCTTAGATTCCAAATTTGCTGATTTTCCTCTTACTGACTGAAATGTCTGCATGTTTTATAGAAATACTATTTATTTTATCATTTTCAATTGTCATTAACGTTCAACTGTACTTGTGCGTCAGTGGCCATTACAACCTTTACATTCATTTCAGTTTTAGGTTTAGTGTTAAAAACGGCGACTAATGGGAAACTAATTCACACGTACCTTTTTAAAAAACACAGTTTTTAACCTTTAAAATGTATTTTATTTATCTCATTTATGCCAGGAGCAGAGATTTTTAAATGGGGTTTGATTTTTCTATGAGCTATCCCTATAACATCTCTCAATCTGGACTTCTACAAGTTCATATTTAAAAAAGAGACTGTATAACACAGTGATATATTCAAATATAGCTATATGTGAAAAATAGGTGTACGTTCATGTCATGTCATTAATTACGTACATCAGTAGATTTTAGAGCAGATTATCCTCTCATCTTTTCAGAAAATCAAACGTAGCTTTAACGGTAATAAGCTGTTCAATAAACATGTAACTATACAGTAGATCTAATGTGCTTCCCATCTGCAATTATCTATAAAGAAATAAAACTGTGACATACGTGCACATGTGACAATGGTTTTTTTCATGTTTGTAGTGCAATATTAAGATGAAGAGGAAACAAGGAACATGAAAAACCACATATAATCATATAATCGCCTTAACTAGCTACATTGATTCAATGGGAGTGATTGGACTTTATGCAAACCCTGTTTGTCACTGTTGTACTTGAAAATGAATGTAGCAGATGAGTTACCAGATGTACTAATAGTCTCCGGGGTCTGTACTATGTTATTTTATTTGTGATTTGCAAAGTCATACTGTACGTATGTCAAAAGAAGTCGATGTACCTGGTTCCTGGTTGAACCAGCTGCTTTATTGTTTTGTTGGCATTAGGTGAGACAACATTTCTGTGATGTGTGTATTTCCAGTATTTCACTAAAATGTAAAGTGTCACTTTACCATTCTATATAGATATATACGTAAATATATATATATATTTATTTTGGTTTGTTGGAACCAGCTACACAAATCTATATTTATTTATTTATTTATTGTGGCCTACAGATTAGAAAAACAATAAATTTTATTGTTAAGACTTTTATAGTTGTGTATTTTTATATTGTCGTTCATCTTTCTGAATGGCGTTTTGCAATCCAAAGCCATCTGCAGAGTGCTGCACGCCCTGCAGGTAGTTACGAAAAAGTGTGTCTGAAAGCATTACAATTTATGACGTCAACTCTTTTCAGCTTCCAATGTCATTGTTAAGAGACGGCACTCTAAAAATAGCCTGAGCACTACTTACTTTAAGTGCTCTGCCGGTCTGAGTGGGGCGGGGCAGAGGTGAATCAGGAGGAGGGAAGTAAATGTGGGGGTTGGGCTTTAGTGCATCTTTTTCATAGACTGCGTCAATGTCCTAGGGGCCGCGGATGACGCTGCTTTCGCCCCACCCAACCATGTTCTGAGCTTGTCCTCCATTTTGTCCTTGCTGTCCAAAATTTAATCCCATTACATCGTTGAGGCTGAAGATGCCAGGGATACGATTCACAAACGAACAGTGAAGAGCACTTGCGGTGATTAATAATTACCGCAATGGGGCGGTACTCTCTGCTTAGCCAAAAGTCAAGTCAGTTTTTATCCTTCCTATCGAAGAGCAGTTTGCAGCCAAGAATGGCATCTAAAGAAACATCAAAGACTACCAGTTTTACCAGTTGAGCATCTGTAATGGTTAGAAAGAACGCGTGTTATCTCTGGTTTTCTCTGGGAATCACATCTTTGCTTCCAAATCAGTAATGAAATGGTTGAGGTTCAACAATTTCAGCTGAAATATGGTCCTTCTAATTGAATCAGCCTAAGTGAGGGACATTTGTCCTCTCTCATGGTCCAATCGATCAAATCTCCCACAACAGCAGCACAGCCTGTGACGGAAGCCAGCAGGCAACAGTCATTTGTAATCACACCCGTCATTACTTATTTCCTTTACTGTTAATTCAGGAACGGATACGGAACATGTTGTCTATACAGTGTTTCTAATTAGTGTTAGTAAAATGGATGAGAAAATAACCATAAGAAGGGAATATCCCTTTGATTCTATTTCTCCCAGGGTTCAGTGCCTACACAGTCCTGGGAGAGCTGTATAATACAACTCCTCTGCAGCTACTTAATGGCACTCCTCATGTATCCATCACAAATCATCCCTTTATTGAAGAGGCAGGTCTGATTATATTGGCCCTCATTAAACCTGGGCGAATAATTGGGCATGCTGGGAAATATAGTTTTTGTTCCTCCCAGAATGGAGTATGTTTGAATGGATAGTAATCCACTTACAGTGGGAACGATTTGATGTTGGTTCTGACCATTTTCCCACAGAAAAAGAAATGATCAGTAAATGTAATAGTTGGTATATTTCAACGAATTGAGGAACAGAAAAAAAACATGCAATTAAAAACATGGCACCAAGTGGGCAGACATCTGAAGATAGATTTGTCACTGTATAATAGCAACTCGAAACTTCAGCTCTCTTGATCTGTGGGAGTGATGTTCTTGTTCTTTGGTTTCTGCTTTGGTTGTGTTGTGAGTGATTGTCATGCTGGAACCTTTTAAACACATTGAAAGAAGGCTCTTGCACAAGAATTTGTTGTATAAAAAAGCACCCAAAGCATAATGTTTCCATCACCATGTTTGATTTCACAGGATTTTTTTTTTTTTGTATTTAAAGGCAGTGATCCAAACTTGAGTGATTTGATGCCAAACACCTTAACTCCCTAAACACTTGCATCAGTTCTACAGATAAACATTCAGAGGTTTATCTGTAACTTTTAATGTGACTTCCTGATCTGGAATATTTTTAGGTTGTGAGTTACTATTTGTTTTCATGGTTGCTATGGACCCAGTGACCTTGACATCATTGACAGTATCCTCCTCTTTAGATCTGGTCTAGTTTCTTACCATTCTCCTGATCACTGAAACTTTTTTGTTTAGTTATTTTATCTCTCACGGTTGAAATAAACCCACTATTATACTTCAATGACATCTTTACCTCACTTTATAAGAATATAACACAAACATAAAACAGCATAATCTTTACTTATGTTAAGGCATGTACTGAAATGGATGTTTTACTAGAGCAAAGATATTAAAGATTTTTTTTGCTATTCAACCAAAATAATGAAAAACACTCACATAAAAAAAAGAGTAGTTTGCTTTGTTATTAACACAAATAATGTTTCTATGAATATGACTTTTTTTATGCCAGTTCTTTGTGAATTAATATGTAATCTCACATTTAGTCATGAGTCATGATTTCCAAGAGCAGTGAATGATGTGCTATTTCTGTAACAAGCTTTCTGTACTGAGCTTTATCAGAGTTTCATGCTTGTGTAAAATATTTGTTTCCATGTCTCACAATCTCACTTTTATCCATTATTCTTCCAAACCACACCACTCTTGTTTTTTTTTTGTATGAATGCTGGGCAGATTCAAGAGACTCTTCCATCCTCCAATTGGTCAATTTAAGATGTGTCTGATCCTGTCGAGGAGAAAAATGAAACATGAGGGCCTTTATGTCCGGATGGGTCTGCAAGTGTCACCCGTGTCCACTATGACACATTATAAGAGATAAAACAGTCAGTTCTTGTGCCAGTTTGTCGTTCATTAAGTTTATGAATTAGGATGACACCCAATGTCAACTGGCTAAATCAGACAGATATTCTGTGCTTTGAGAGCAATAGAGATTTTTCAAGCATGTGGCCTAATGGATTTGGTGATAGACAGATGATAATTGGTCACTGGTTTGAGCCACAGTTGAAGGTGGGGTAAATTTCTTCCACCTTTAACAACTCGATCAAGGCACCAGTCACAAAACATAGTCGAGTCCCAGTCATGGCTGTGCACTGTTCCACATTTGTTTCAGTTAATTTGGGAAACTGTTGAACACAATTTCCTAGAATTGGTCAATCCACTCCAATTCAAAAATAAAACATGAAGCAAAAATCTCTGTCTACCACAGTTGAACTGTGGTAGGTAGCTTCATCACTAAGCTCCGCCTTCATCCCAGCTTGGACAGTCTTACAATAGCATGTTTTGGAAATAAATTAACCAAACTTCATCATACATGATGCCAGTGTGTTCTTATTTTTCAATGGAAAAGGTTGAAAATAGTGGATAAAGGTGCAGGCATGTTGACAGTGCAAACAGAAAGTGTTAACTTGACACTTGATCGATTCCAGCATTCAGGATCAAAACATGCTCTGTAGAGCAACATGCATTGATTTAATTTTGTATTCGTTTTTTTTTTTTTTTTTGTAATTTCTTGGCAAATTACTTTTGCTAGCCCTATAGATGAAAATACAGATCCAAACTAATGAATAATAATAACTGATTCCAGTTACAATCCTTCAAGGCACCTGTTGCGGTAGAAAAAAAAACTTTTTCATCAGTTCAAAAACTTTTAGCATGGAGCTGCATCATTATCTGATCAAATTTAGGCAAGACCAAGGTTTTAGTTGGAAAAAATTTATAGGTGTGGCATTGAATGGGAAAAGACCAAAATTGTTGTTCAAATTTATAAATAAGCTTAAACTAAATTGAAAAGGTTGTAGAGTTTGTCGCCAGTGGTAGATAATGATGACTAACAAGTTTGATGCCAATATATTACAGCAAGCATAAAATCCACTGCCAAGCCTGTCACGGTATTTACCATCAGTGATAAAATTTTCTCATTTCACCCCAAGCTTTAAATACAGTCAAGAAATGCCAACCTGTCTATAGAAGTCTATGGAGGCAGTGTCATCTAGTGTTCAAAGCACTTCGATTGGTGTAGAATTCTCTTACATTTTGGAACGCTCAATCCATGCGGTTCGTGGCTTAGCATCAGCTCATCTCTACCCAGTGTCGAAGATATTTCCATTCATTTAGTTTAACTATTAAATTCCTATCATGAAATAAACATGTCAAAAATCTGCTTAGTTCAAATAACACTAAAGATGTTCTTAGACATTCTGTACCATCAGATCTCTTCAACTCTCTACAGATCAGAAATGCCATCACAACACGTTTTATATGGGTGCCTCTTTTTCCCACAGAGCAAACATCCTTCTTTTTTCTGCTCGTTGTTTCTGGTTTCTGACAGCAAAGTCATCTCTGGTGACAAGAAACCCTTTTTCTGACAAGGGGCAAGTTGAAAAAGTAACCCTGAGGGCACATCAGTATCAGACATTTCTGTCAGCAACCCAAGCATCTGCTCGATGTCCTGTTGGCCATATACAGCACCATTAAAAAAAGCAAGTGGGTTAGCTCTCGGATAGCCCGTATCAATCACAAGCCTTCAAATAGTCACTTGGATGGTGAACTCCAATCAGTTCAAACTGGCTGATGTTCCTAAAAAGCTACAGTATGTGATTGGTTTGAAGGATCAATATTTGAAAGAACGGCTATGAATTTAAAGGACCCAGAGGACGACAGGCAGTAAAGTGTATTAGTCTCCAGGGTGCACTATATCGACTTACACTTACCCACACTTCCTCCACGACTCTCTCTCTGTCTCTATGCTAACCAAAATATTCCTTGATATTCCCAGTTACAACCTCTTGCACCGTTGTCATCCTGAGCAGACAGATACTGTCCCATAAGCTTTCACTACAATCCTCCCAGCACAACGGAGACTCTCTCAAAAATGTTATAGACACTTTTTATAAGCCAACACTGATTTTTCTGGTGGGTTCTTTAGATCTGTAAAAACATAAACAAGTTTACAAAGTATTACTGTTAAGTTTATCCACTGAACAAACTACAATCTAAAACATGATTTATAAAATGTCATTTTGTCATCAAAGACAAATGTTCATCTGCTGCTTTGGTATAGAGTACAGTGAGCGCAACACATACGCAACTCAATGATTCCCAACCTATTCATCATTTGTCAACCCTATTTTGAAGCTGAAAAAAAAACAAAATCCAAAAAGTTACATAGATAGATAGATAGATAGATAGATAGATAGATAGATAGATAGATAGATAGATAGATAGATAGATAGATAGATAGATAGATAGATAGATAGATAGATAGATAGATAGATAGATAGATAGATAGATAGATAGATAGATAGATAGATAGATAGATAGATAGATAGATAGAGAGAGAGAGAGAGAGAGAGAGAGAGAGAGAGAGAGAGAGATTCATCATTGATTAACCACGTCCTTAGAAGATCTGAACTGTAAATCTAGGCTTCGAGACACACCATCAGCTAATGTTCATCTTTCCTAATTTTATTTCATTTGCCTTTTTGTGGGTTTTCCCAAGAAGATATCTGGTGCAGTTTAGATCTAATCAATGATATTAACAAAACTGTAATGTCCGGAAGAATGGAGCACTACCGGTGAGAGCGTATTGGACAGCAAGTCATAGAAGATCATCTGCATAAGAGAGGATAGTAAATTTGTCTATTCTTTACATGTGCTGTGTCCATGTTACATTATTTTTTTTACACCAATCAATGTAAAGATTTAACAAAGACGCTAGTTGGTTATTATGTTGGCTTGCTTGCAAAGCCAACATATTGTTATTGCACATAAACTTATTAATATTCCGCTTCTTCTTCTTCTTCTCATTTCTTCTGACAAAAATTCTTAACACTACTCCTCCTAGCCCGGTCGAGCTACAGCCACGAAACTTTCCACGGTTGTCCAAACTGTTCCCACTCAATTTGCTATATCTCTTCGATTGGACCAGCGGTTTCCGTAAAAATCGCGAATTTCGGCCCAAAAATCGCCCAAGTCATTCCCTATGGGAGTCCTAGAGTGGTGATGTCATCGCCCACTCTAACTTTGAGCAAGCTCAGTCTTGTTGATACTTGCACTGTTTTCTCAACTATAAATTAACCTTTACACACACATTTTATACCTAAATGGTAAAGATTTTTGTCCTCTCTCAGTTGGTGCTGTTTTCATTTTTACAAAAACACACAGTTTTGCTCCAGGTGGCCTGAACCACAAAGAGTGCACATAATTGCTCCATTAACCTCCATTCAAAAATTCTGCCAGAGGATGTTTAAAATCTCAATCGCAGGCTATTTCTAACTCGCCATAAATCATTCAAACTTTATCACAGCTTCACAAAATTTATACCATTCTCTTCCTTAAAATCTTGTGATTCTAACAGTAAAGACAGAATTATTTTATAATGTCTTGTCCTTCTTTCATAATCCTTATTTGTTTGGAGTTATGGATTTCTCAGAAATGAGCAGTTGCACAGAATCAAATGAAGGCTATTTCTAGCTCGCCATAATTTTTTTATTTCTAATCACACCTTCACAAAATTTACAGCATTCTCTTCGTTAGGTTCTTCTGCTTCTGACAAAGAAAAAATAATTTCGATATGTCTTACGGTTCTTCTATAATCTTTATGTGTTTGAGGCATAGTAATTGGATTCTCTCCAGCAGATTTTCCATCGTTTGAAAATCTGGCTGTTGAAACTCCAGCAGCTGCAGTTGATTACGAATAAGTAGGTCAAAGGTGTCTCATAGACTTTCAATGGCCCATTGAAATGAATATGTATTTAAAGACCATCCTAACAACAATCTTTGCCAAGACATCCAAAACAATCCAAGGATAGTATAGTGGTAACGCTGCTGTCCTTTGCATGGGAGACTGGGGTTCAAATCTTGGTTGGGACATACGACAACACGAATGCTATGGCAAGCATTTTGGTTTCGTTTAAAAATGGTCATAGATATATCTATAGTGGTAATATATGTATAGTATGGTTGGATATACTATACGTAGGATAGTACAGTGGTAATGCTGCTGTCCTTCACATGGGAGACCGAGATTCGAATCCTACGACATGACAACACAAATGCTACGGCAAGGGGGAGCCAGAACAGTGGGTGGGCAGGCAATAATAATAATAATTATTTAAATAAAAATAAAAAATAATTATTAAGCAGTAATAAAATGCTTGCCACAGCATTTGTGTTATCGTATGTCCCAACCAGGATTCGAACCCCGGTCTCCCATGTGAAGGACGACAGCAAAACAACTGTACTATATCCTACATTTAGCATATCCCACCATACTATACATATATTACCACTATATGTATGACCATTCTAAGCAACAATAAAATGCTTACCATAGCATTCATGTTGTCGTATGTTCCAACAAGGATTTGAACCCCAGTCTCCCATGTGAAGGACGGCAGCGTTACCACTATACTATCCTTCACATCAACTATACAGTCCTATACGTATATATATTACCACTATACATATATGTATGACCATTTTTAAATGACACCAAAATGCTTGCCATAGCATTCGTGTAGTTGTATGTCCCAACCAGGATTTGAACCCGAGTCTCCCATGTGAAGGACGGCAGCTTCACCACTATACTATATCCTACATATACTATATCACACCATACTATACATATATTACCACTATATGTATGACCATTTTAAGCAACAACAAAATGCTTACCATAGCATTCATGTTGTCATATGCCCCATCCAGGGTTCGAACCCCGGTCTCGAACCCCGGTCTCCCATGTGAAGGATGCCAGCATCACCACTATACTATATCCTACATATACTACATCACACCATACTATAGATATATTACCACTATATGTATGACCATTTTAAGCAACAATAAAATGCTTACCATAGCATTCATGTTGTTGTATACCCCATCCAGGGTTCGAACCCCAGTCTCCCATGTGAAGGACGGCAGCATCACCACTATACTATATCCTACATATAGTATATCCCACCATACTATACATATATTATCACTACACATATATATATGTATGACCATTTTTAAACGACACCAAAATGCTTGCCATAGCATTTGCGTTGTTGTATGTCCCAACCAGGATTCGAACCCCAGTCTCCCATATGAAGGACGGCAGCTTCACCACTATACTATATCCTACATATAGTATATCCCACCATACTATACATATATTACCACTATACGTATATGTATGACCATTTTAAGCAACAATAAAATGCTTCCCATAGCATTCGTGTTGTCATATGCCCCAGCAAAGATTTGAACCCCAGTCTCCCATGTGAAGGACGGCAGCATTACCACTATACTATATCCTACATGTAGTACATCCCACCATACTATACATATATTATCACTACACATATATGTATGACCATTTTTAAACGACAACAAAATAGATGTTCGAACTATACATGTACATAATTGGTTTTTGGGTCAAAATTGATTATTATGTTGGCTTGCTTGCAAAGCCAGCATATTGTTATTGCACTTAAACTTATTATGTTGGCTTGCTTGCAAGTAGGTCAAAGGTGTCTCATAAACTTTCAATGGCCCATTGAAATGAATGGAGCATGAATCCCATAAATCCTATTGTGAAAGAGCTTCTGTAATTGATTGACACTGGAAAGTCATACTAGCATTAAGGAAGCAAATCACTTATCCAGCCAATCATTGCTTGTTATTTAACATAAAATAATTAAGCCACACCCACTTTTTGACATAACTTTCGATGTCAAATATCTTCTAAACGGAACACAGTAGAGACATGGGGGTTGCTTTATATTATTCTAAATGTAAAGTAGATTACAACATGATGTCACTGATTCCTCCATAGCAAGCAAATTGTTTTCCATAGCAACTAAATTGCCATATCTCTTTCTTAGATTAGGAAAAAGCTAGAGACTTGGGGGTTGGTAAGCTTCACCCATGGTGACAGGGGTCACTGACCCCTCCATAGCAACCAGACAGGTTACCATAGCAACCAATATTACGCATCTCTCTCTCATTTTAGGAAATTCATAGCGATATGGGGGTTGATGTATTTTATTCGTATTGATATGGGGAGCAATATATTAGGTCACCGACCCCTCCATATCAACCAGACTGGTTACCATAGCAACCAGTTTTGCATGTACCTATCTCAGCTTATGAGAATCATAGAGACATGGGGGTTGGATTATGTTATTGTTGCGGAATTGACAACATTCTAAATAATTACTATTAACGGCACCAACGCAAGCCAACATCGAAGTTTGCGTGCAAACTTTAAAATCTAGTTACATTTGAGTGACTACAAACATCTAGTTAGTTGTTATTTGCTTCGGACCAAGAGGAACAGCTGATTTTGCAATAATCTGCAGATTTTAGTCCTCATTCACACCACACTGATCGCTACGGTCTGCATTAGTTGAAACCACAGTCATGTGACATGCCCCTCATTGGTCACATACGTCATTGTTTTCTTGACTGCTTTTCAATACACACGGAACAAAAGAACGGAAAACAAAACAGAAAACAGGGACAACAAGCTCATTGCTTGATATTGACCCTTGGCATCTTTTAATAATAATAATAATAAACTTTATTTAATAAAGCACCTTTCAAGCCAGCTTCTCAAAGCGCTGTATAGACAGCAAAAATTCAACCAATTGACAAAAGTACATGAAAACAGAGGTAAAAGGAAAGGTAAAACTGATAAAAACCAGATACATTTAGGTAAATAACGCCTTGGTTAAAAGTAATAAAAGAATAAAATGTCAATCATATGCCAGATAAAACATTTTGAGATTTAAAAATGGTGTAACTTTGTGCATCCCTGAGCTCTGCTGGGAAAGAGTTCCAAAGTGAGGGTGCATAGACAAAGAAAGCCCTGTTTCCAATAGTTTTAGTGCGTGTGTGTGGTACAAAAAGAGGCTGAGACTGTGCGGAGCGTAGCGTACAACTTGGGTTATTATAAGTGCTTAAAAGTGAAGACAAGTGTTAAGGGGCCAGACATTTGAGTGCTTTATAAGTCAGGGTTCAAACTTTAAAATGCACACAGAAGTGGACTGGGAGCTAGGGCAGCGATTTAAGAACAGGTGTGATGTGTTCACATATTCTGGTCCCAGTTGAGACATTCTATCACTCTTTTACTCTATCATTTGTGTTAATCTTATGATTCACATTGCAAATGAAGCTCGGATTTCAAACTGCTCCAAGTTTGCGCACAAACTGCCATGACAAGCACTGCTTTGTGAACAGACCCATGCAAACATATAATGCCATGTGCAAGCGAGTATGGTGGCTGTAATTGTTCAAAAAGCCTGCATTGGTCATCGTCATTTGTTGTTTTTTTTCTTTGGATCAGAGTAAAATCATATTTTCACCACAAACAAACAACTCTAAAATTTGTTTGGAACCGTACCGAGACGAGCAGGTCTTTAGCCGCTTTTAAGGGCCGATTTTGCTTCTGTTTCTGCTTTCTCACCTGAAATGAAATAAAAGGGAGAGCAACTCTAATTCATTTAAATCAAATTAAATGTCGTGTGAAAGCACCTTTAATGGTTTGCAAAAAAAAAGTAGGGTCTGTTTTCGAGGAAAAAGATAAACAGTCCTTTCGGTTTGTGAAGTAACTAGCAGATGCCACTGGAACGAGTGTAGATTGCTGCCTGGAAAAGAGACTGGAGTGAGTGTGACCTATAACCAACTCCTGATTACTGTTCACTTTGACAAGACTGTTGTAATGTGTCACATGCTGCCATCAGTAATAAATTAACCATGTTTTTTTTTATTGGATAAATAGAAAAAAAACCATGTAATAAACCATGTTCTCAAACAGTGAAAGTTATTTAAATGAATAAGTAAAGAAATATTCACACTCTCACAGTTACAATGAACAAAACTTGTGATGTGAATAAATTGATATTGATGCTCATTTCTGGGCCCAGCCTCATATAGCCCGATGAAGAATTCCAGCTTTTCATTTACTAATATGAATTTGGAAGGAAAACGGGATGTTGCAGTTTGTTGTCAATTAAATATTCATAAATTTGTGAAGAAATAAGAGTTAAATATGCAGTGAAACCATTTGTGTCGTGGAAGATGTGTTGTCTTTCTTGTCTAGAGAAATTTAAATGATTATTTAAAATTAAATTTCTGCTTTATTTTGAACGAACAACCCGCGTGTTATTGAAACAGGTAAGAAAGAACATGTTCCAAGCTTATTGTATTTTTGACACTTCATTAATTGTTTGAAAGTACAGTAACAAATCAATAAATATTTACAGTTTAGGAGGAAATAAATGAACTAAATTACAAAAAAACATAAATTATAGATTGTGTTTCACCTGTTAGATTTGATACTATTCCTGACATCTAAGTTTCCAATCATTAGAACAGACTGTACCACACCTACACTCCCAGCAGAGTGCTGACATCAGCAGACCAGAATTTACTGGTGGTACCTCAAACCTGTGAGGATAAAGCTTTTTCTTCTGAAGCTCCAGGGCTGTAGTAAGAGCTTCCCCGTGAGGACGACTCCTTTGTTGGACATTAAATAATAGCTAAGAACATTTTCCTGACAGCTGAAATGATATGTAGTGCAAGTATTCAGTGATCTGTGCAGGGTATTTGTTTTTATGTGTGATATTCATGTCTTGTACCTGTCTGCGGTCAGATCCTGTTCTCACACCTGCAAAAAGTAACATTCAATCTCTCTCTCACCTCTGACTAATCACCGCATCTCCCAATTCAGATCCCCCTTAAAAGGACTACATCTCCAAGCCTTCCTTGTCTCTTGTAGGGGGACTTCCTGTTCTCCTCCGTTCTCTGTGTGGATTTACCCTGCAAACCTGGTTACCTGTACTCCATCTCTTGTAGCGCTTCCTGCCTGTGTTTAATCTCCATCTTCACGCTAGCACCCTAGCCAGATTTCTGTCTCACTCTCATGTCTGATGGCACTCGCTGCATGTTGTACTACTTCTAAAAACACAGTTGTTGCTCTAAAAGATCCTCTAACAATCTCCCAGCAATCACTACAAGAAAAATCTCAAACCTAAAGACTAGAGGCTGCTATATTTGCTTGTGAATCTGGTTGTGACAATAAATCCTGTTTATATAACGTTGTGGTTCAGAGTCTTGTATATCATGACCTTGTTTCTTTTTCTTTTCTATTTGTTTTATGGTGAAGCACTTTCTGTTACTACAACAGCTACTTCTACTACCACTACTACTAATAATAACAAAATTTATTTGTAGTCACCTTTCAAGCCACCAAAGGACACTTTACAGGACTCAAAAACAAAAGTACAAATACATATGAGCAAACTAAAATTGCTCAGATAAAATTTTAAAATATGAGTGATACTAAAGGTTCATTTCTCTAAATAGGAAGGTCTTCAGGAAGATGGTTCCAAAGTGCACAGGCTCCATTTGAGAGAAGTGGAAGGTAAAAGAGGAACAGAAGAGCTAGACTAGAGGGTGCGAGTAGGGGTGGTAAAGGACTGTGAGCAGCAGATCTTGTTCATTTTAAAATGTGCTGAATCAACACTATGAATTGGACGAAAGCCTGGCTGAAATTTCTCATTTTTGGCCATGCAGCTGAGAAGCTACAGTCTTTGCTAGTATTACTCGCTGGTTCATTCTTTGATTACTTTTCTTTTAATTGCATTAACATTCTCCTGCAACATTTGTAATAGTTGGAACTGGTAATAAGCCAATTTGTATGATGCAGCAAATCTCTGACGTGAAAGTGTATTATCTCATCTCTCTCCTTTTTTACTCTCAGCCAGGAAGGTGACCAGGGACTATTTATGTGTTCCTTAAGTGATGGCCTCTATAATGTAATTGCTGGACATCTAATTGAAAAATGGAGGCAGCCAAGAAAGTGAGAAGGGGCGGGGAAGAGGGGTGAAAACAAAGAAAGGGAGGAATGAAGCAATGTTGGCATAAAGGAGTGTGGAACTAATGGAGAAAGATAGAAATAGAGGGCATGTGCGACAGAAGAAACATAAAGGCATGCTCCCATATCTTCACACACATACATCACTGGTTCTATTTGTCTCAGTGTGTTTCAGTGACTAGATTGGATGAGTGGCCCTTTATCTCGTCCCCTTTAGCAAAGCCGGTAATGGGAGGTGGGGGCTAGTTATGTGTGTAAGGCATGCACTGCAACACAGTTCGTGGTGGAGGAATGAGACAGGCTCAATTCCACAATGCTGAGCTATGGCCTCAGAGAAACAGAATCTGACATCAGATCTATAACAGCCATTTAGCAGTGGAATGACCCAGATTCATCAAATGCCCAGTACACTTGTTAAACTCTTATTATGTGGCATGTTTGATTAAATCTCACCCAATTATACCCCTTACTCTGGGGTTCATTACATGCAAAGAAATAATATTTGTGCAACCGTTTAAGCTCAGCACCTGTGTCCGTTAAATTGCCTGAGTAGGAAAATTTGATTTTCACAAAATTGTGAACGTGTGATCTGTCAATGGCTCTCTTGAAAACTGTTGAGCCGTTGCTAGGGTGCCAAATTTTTGTTCTGTTTCAGGGTTCTCTGTATGATTAATGTGTTGCAATGGTGTTGATAAAAGTGAAGGTTATGGGGCTCTGAAAGATTAAGTTGTTGATGGGATTCTCAGTTTAGTTGTTGCTAGGGTGCTTTAGGCAAATGTTAAGTTGTTGTTAGGGTGCTCTGTTAGAATACGTTCTTTCTAGGATGCTATATATGATTCAGTTGTTACTTGTATGCTTAGGTTGATGTTTAGTTGTTGCTAGGGTGTCCTGGGTCACTGTTGGGTTGTTGCTAGGGTGCTTGGGGTCACTGTTTAGTTGTTGCCAGGATGACTTCGAACTGTTTATATGATGTTGCTCTAGATAATGGTTGATGTGTGGTTCTGTTTGCTTTTGAAGAAGTAATGTGTAACCTGTTAATGTTTAGTGGTTGCTAGGTTGATCTGTGTGTTTGTTAATTAGTTACTTTGAAAACAACTTATTTTGAAAATGTTTTATCTGTGCATTAATGTGGAGATTTGTGTACTTGTGAACCAGTGTCTGTAAATATTAATGTTCACAATATATAATAAAAAATAAGCTTTTAAAACTGAAACTAGCACAGTTATAGGTCAATCATCCTGCTGATTGTGCATCCGTTAGATTGAGTTTTAGTTCTGCACTGTGATATCACTAGAGGTGCTCATGAATTTGCAAACAAATCAAGCAAGGTTGAAGGCATAATTTAAGTGTCAAGTTTAATTTATATGTAGCTGATACCCAACTCTGTCCTTTATTGGTGGCTGGTGGGTCTAATGATCCACTTATGAGGTGTTCAAGGTTCATGGCTTAAAGTTCAAGGTTATGTATTTGTCACATATATATACAGTACAGGGTGCAACCGTAGTGAGATGTGTTTGCAGAAAGAAAGATTTGTTTCATATTTGGAGGACATGGACTAGGCAAGGCAGAAGTTAGTGCTTTGGCTCTCCGAAATACCATGTGAGAAGAATGGTTCAGTTTCAACAGTGTGTCCAACACAAGAAAAATCCCTACAGGTTATTTTTGATGCCAACAATGAAATTAAGTGGTGAGAAATAGCTTTTTTGTAACTCCAGCCTTTTGTCAAGTTGAAGTCAATGTTAATGTTAGTTTCAGGATTTTTGCTTTAAATAATACCATGATAATCTCATTGAGATTCAATGCAGCAATCATTAGAAATGATCCAGTATAAATCTAAATGTTCCTTTTTCTGGCTCTACCTCTGTTAGTGAATTCTCTAATTGAAATAAGCATGATTCCTTAAGTTTCTAGGATTACATTTCTAGAACATTGCTCATTTAAGGCGATACAGTATGTTCTATATGCTGACTAAAATAAATAATTTGTTTTAAGATTTCCCTTTCAATAAACATGTGAATATAGCATTGGCTCTTGTCTTCAGTCTTTAAATAGATCTCTTTCGCAAGAAGGAAAGTCCTGTGGGTCTTGTACTTCCTTTTGTTGACACAGAGCTTCTATAATACTAGGACTCTTGGCTTCCTCTTGTGAGATCCCTTTGCAGGGAACACAAAGAAAGCCCCTAAAGGCAACAAGCTGTGTCCATGTGCTGCTATTTTCCAGTGTGGAGCAAGTTGCTCAAAGAAGAGGATGGATGGTTGAGGAACATATTCCTGTCAAACATGACGGTTGAACATATTACAATAAAACATTCCTTCTGAAACCTGTTTGCACTTTTTAATAAGCATCTATTCTTATAACCAAAAAGCTTGTTTTCTAAACAGATGATGATTCAAAAAAATAGTGATGGGAATGGGGCACTGAGATGGAGCACTTGCTCTGAACATCCTTAGGGTTATCTCCCTTTGTTGGCATGCTAGCCCACTCACTTGTGGCCAAAGAAATATCTCAAAGAGTGTGTGTGTGTGTGTGTGTGTGTGTGTGTGTGTGTGTGTGTGTGTGTGTGTGTGTGTGTGTGCTGCGTACGGAAGCTTTTTACGGAGCTGTACGCAAGCCAGTAGATCCATTAGTACTGATTGAAATGGGAAAGGATACATCTGTAACCCTGAGAGAAGGTGAACAGCCCTACATTAACAGCAGCTTTATAAGAGTGATGAACATTGGCCTGGGAAAGATGGAGGAATGTGAAGGTTAAGGTCCAAAAACACAAAGGTCCAGGGTAAACAGTGATGGTATAGAACTAAAGTGTTAAAAAAATAAGTGTTTGTCTATTTAAAAAATGTTATGGATCCTTTTCTGTGAGGTATTTTGATATTGAGTTTAAAATTGATAAGATAAGTAATTGTATAAGAGAATTTTGTTCCAAAATAAAAATTCATAGATGTTCTGTTGATGGAAACAATGCGTTTTCTTCACCAAGAAAGGGTTTTTATGGTGTTTTATTTTACTATTATATGTCTGTATAGATGAGTGATATATATATTCGGAGACAAAAGTGGGCAGTGGCAAAGACATTTTGTGCATACATGTAATGGTGTTTGTAAATTAAAAAGAAATAAGTATTTTGAACAAGCACTTTTTTATTAAAATATTTTGTGTGTGAGCAGACAGACTCCATTTCTTTGCAAACTCAAATTGACAAAAAATCCTACAGCCTGAACATTTAAGGCTTTTATCTTAATAGAAATGAAAAACAAATTGTGAAAGTCTGGAATGAGTACACACTCACCATTCTCATGCACTTCTGTGGGTGATTTAAAGCCACCAATCACCCTGACAGACTCTGGACTGTGGGAGGAAACCAGGACAGCATGAAAAACCCACCCAAGGATGAGAGAACTCCAGCCTGAAAGCAAAGTACATGCCGCAGCGCTGCTCTCTTATAAGAACTCGCGTAGAGTAATAAAAATTGGCTGATGGTTAAAGATTTTTATGCTCGGGTTTGTTGGTTAGAAAGTAGAACTCTCAGTAAAGATATGAGTGACAGATTTGGTTAAAAACACTAGCTCAGGGTCAAAGATTCTAATGCAACTTAACATTTCCCCTAAATTAATTAGCAGTCACTTGAGCAGCTATGTTGAGAAATATATGGCCTGACTTTGACTTCAATTAGCAATGTCTCTGATTTTAAGCAGAATTACAGTACATAGAGAAAGCATCCCCCAACAAGACCAAGTCTCCTGAACTCCCTGGGGCTTTAAGAGTGACACTTTCTAAAAATAGCTCAAATGCTTGTACCACTCATTGCCATGAGTCTTTGATTTTGATTACCCTTGTTCCACAGAAAAGAGCAAAACAGAACACAAAATCAGACGTTTACCCCAAAACATTATTTCATTCAATCAACCACCTGTTGATTGAATGTCACTGGTGACCCAGAGAGCTCAATAACAAATAGTACAGCAAATATCATATACAGTTTAATCTAATGTAAGAAATGCATTGGAGATTAATTTGCTTCGGAAAATTGGCGTATCTTTTCATAAATCCACGCATGTATGATTGACAGATTAGAAGAATTTCTGTCTTTCAATTTGGAGAGAAGAGAAACAAAGCAGTTCCAATTCTATGAATATTGGCTGCTAAAAGTACTTGAATCCTTTATTTAACCCTTAGTAGTTCAGAAATTTTTTGAGCGTTTTTACTATTTTGCAATTTGCTCTAGTAAATCAGCTTCTTTTTTACAGCATTTTTACAACATTTTCCAGCAAAAATTGAGAATAAACTTTTTTTAGGATTTAGAACAAAAATAAAAAGTGTTGACAAAAGAAAACCTTCATAAATCCCCCCAAAAAGTCAAAACAATGTGAAAATTGCATCTAAAATCCAGACGAATATCCCCCAAACCATATAGACTGTTCGAGGTATATTTTTGTGCCATTTTGTTTTTTTTTGTGCCAGAACTTGTTCTGCAATCTCACAGGTCTTGTACTTAGGGTTATCCCTTCTTTACTTCCAAGGGTTCTCCTTACTAGATGCCACTGATGGCACCGATATGGGGTCTGTAAAATGAAACTGGAAGACAATCCTGCATTTTCCCACTTTTTAACTGAATAATAAAAAGTATGCAAAGTATGTGTCATAACTTTTTTACTGTTTAAAACCAAACATATACTAAATAAAAAAAAAACTTTTTGAAATCTACATGTTAAATTAGGTGGGTTGTGTCATTCTGACTTAATTTAAAACAGCCAGTATGATTGGTGCATGCAAAGACTTCTAAGGGCCAATAAAGTAATTTGGTACAAAAAAAAAAAACAACAGAAAACAGAAACCGCACTCTAAAAATTAAAAGTAAACTAGAGTACATCTTTTCAACCAAGCTGTTAAATAAACCTTCCTGGCATATGTCTAAACCTGTTTAAAATGATTGAAATGAGATTGCTTTGTTGGGTTTACCCTAGCACTAGCCTGGTTCCAGACTTCTCCAGTGCTGTCTGATGACCATTAAAGCATAGCTGAAGGTAAGACATTATCCATGGAAACCCTTATTCTTGTGTTAAGTACAATAACTTTCGAATTTGAATTAGATTGAATTTTAATTGAAAATACCCAAATAATATCTAAATCATCCAATTTAGACACTGCATTTTACTTCAAAACTTGAATGGTGCAGAAAATAAGGGTGAGACAGAAAGAAGAACTAACATAAATGTAATTGTACTCCTGTACTCTATACAGAGTCAAGCAATCTGGTTCCCTCACAGCATAATTCACAGTGTTAAATCAACACTACAGGTTGATTTCTAGTTTAAAGGTTCGATATAGAGCAAAATCCAGTTCTTTGCCTCATAATCATAGAGGAACCTATTTTTTGGTGGCATGGTTCTTTAAGCCCGCAAACCTACAAAAACCAGCAAAAAACAGACAAAGAACCAAAAAGTGCTTGGGGGGGGGGGTTCTTTAAAGCAAAAAAAGTCCATAATAGCACCCACAAACCTGCACAGAACCCATGAAGAACCTATTTTAATGGTTTGGTCATGTATGAACACTGCAACATTTAATTGGACCAATTCAACTCAAGAGCAGGCATAACTATGATTATAAAAACATTTTACAAATGCACCACATAACAAAGTAAAAAAATAAGGAAAAGTAAAACTAAGAAGTGCATTAAAAAAGGTGCATTGAAAAGCTCTTTAGGGTAATGGTATATAGTGACAGCCACAAATCTTTACCATCAAAAACATATGAACAATCAGTAAAGCTCCATCACTCCCATTTAGAAAGGCTTGTGCATTGTCTCAATAAATTGGAAAAGTGTTTGTTATTTGCACATTTACTAGTAGCTTGTGCAGGTACAGTGTCTTTTGGCTTCTACTCCAACACTTTGGGTTCCAACCTACTATCAACTTCGTATTTCCTGTACAATATCAAACGAAAGTATCTAGAGACAAAATAATTCAGTTTAAAGACATTTTGCCCATAGACATTTACACCTCCATAATGCACACTGCAGTGATCAAGAGGGGAGAATATGAAGGTTGTTTAATCAAGGTCAAAGGAGGAGCAGGTGAGGAACTAATTAGCAGGAACGAAACAGGTGCATGTACTTAGATGAAGACAGAGTGTATGCAAACTCTCATGATCTTCTGTGTGCTACATTATTAATATATTTGCCTGTCTTAAGCTCTTAAATGTAAATGAATTTATACTATTGGATTGATTTCACCTGAAAAAAAATTGTTAAAATAAGGATAGATTCCTTTTCTGTGCAGTTGCTTTTGCAATTTAAGCTTCAAAATACCAAGAGGCTCATAAGAAGTGATGGAAGCTAATGTTGTGTAACTAACATCTCCCAGGGAAAGAAGGGGAAGCTCACACACCTACCATAATATACTGCAGTGCAAAACTGAAGAGATTCTTTAAGCTTCGTAAAGGGATTTCTTGTCACCTGTTCTCAAATCTGACATTTCTGGTAACTCAAAACCCATTTACTACAATGTGGTTCGCTTTTCGAGATCCTACCTCAGGGTGCACTTGCTTATGAGTGATGTGACTATACATCAAATGATGTTCTCTTCTTTTGCTGTGCTGGGCTCTCAACCAGCCGAAGCAGAAACTAAATGGCACTGTCGAGGACATAACTTAGCCCGAGCACAAACCACAAACAAACACACACCCACACACGCTCCCTCTATTGATTTAATGAGGACTCATTTACCTCCACGCCATCTCAGCAGACCGACAGAAGAGATGCGGAAGAGGAAAGACAGATAAAGAACTGAAAATGTCAAGACTGATTAGACTTGCATATGTCTGCAGGAGCACATAGACTGGACAGAGACACTATGTGGCAAAATTAACAGGCATCACATCTAAATGGCAGACATCATGGGGAAAACGCTCTTTTTCTTAAAGGCCAGACATTCAAGCAAAAATAAAGGCTGAAAACAATGTCGGTTGGAAAGACTCGAAGGACCATTTTGTCAACGAGAGCCATAATTCAAAGAGCTTTACGCAACTCCAGCGCTTCCGCTGACAAGTGTGCAGCTGATCAATGCTGCCCTCTGCTTTATGAGGATAGAATATAAGGATGGGATTTTACAATAACAAACTGGCATGGACCACGTATTTACATCTCAGCTATAAAATCACAGAATGTCCAGCTGAGGCTCTCTGAATATTTCATGGCTTTTAAAGAACATCAGAACCTGATAGAGTTTATCAAATGAGCTAATAGAATAGAAGATACTGTCTCAACACTGGAAAATGTAATTAAATTGAAAGTAATACAATTTTTTACAAAAATATGAAACAGAATTCAGATTAGCCATGTTGCCACCCAAAGATGACAATTAAATTTATGCAAAAAAAATGTATCACAAAAAAAAAAAAAATAGCGAATAAAGCATTGTTTCGATCCAAGAAAACAAAATCATCACTTTCTGATTATCTGGCGCCAAATATTTTTTTATTTGCCTTGTATTATAACTTGTGTCTTAGAACACAGTTGTGCAAGGTGACAGGCTTTAGGGATTTTAGAATGTCCAAAACAGCATTTGAGATGTGCAATGGAACTGTTGGTTAGTCCATTAACGCCTCCCCATTGCACCCTAGGTCCGACAGAAAAACACATTGCCATTGAATTACAGCTTTATCTTTTTTTTCTGAAGGTGAGAAGATTTACAGTATTAAGTTGGTGTCCAGGGAGTACATTTCCAGACATGTTTCTACAGCAGGATGTTAAAGAAAGATGGGAAGAAACGTACATGTAACTAAGTGTAAATAATTTGAATAGAATATATTAGAATATTATAGAAAAGACATTGGCTTTCTTCAGCTCTGTAAGAACCTTGAGTCTCTGTCTCAACAGCTGAGGAGATACACAGTGTCTCAACAGCCGGTGATTGCTTGTGCGTGACGAGAGCAGACAGGAAATCACAAACAAATTTATGGGATTTTGTGCATTTAAATGACAAGGGTTTGACTGGGAAAACAAAGCGTGACGAGCGTAGAGGAAAAGACTGACATGTTGATATATCAGAGCAAAAGAGTTGCATTAAAATGCAGCCCACAGTCCAATGTGTCACCTGACAAAAGCTTTTGATGGACAGTTTTGAGAAGGAGGGCATTCTAGGAGACTGGAAACGATTGCATTGTTGATCTCCAGTAAGATGCTGTGACCAGTAAACGGTCTGGCGATGTATTTTCAGAGCGGAAAAAGTAGTAATACTTTCTATTTTAAACTTATAACTAAGTAAATCTTTTTGTTTTGGGTGATCAATAAATATATAGTTATATATAGTTACAATCAAATATTTGTTTTCAAATTTATTCAAAATATTCCTTTACATTTACAATACACGTACAGCATGGAGACAATCAGCATGCGTTGTTCTGTAAATTTAACAGCAAAATACAGTATAAATGCTACAGAAATAGATCGTATTTCACAAAACATGATAACTGTAGAGTTTACAGTGAAAAAATATTAAGTTTTACAGAGAAAGACCTTGAATTTAACTGTTAAAACTAAAATATAATTTTTATCATAAAAGTAACAAATTACTGTATTATCTCTAATAGAAAAGACATGATTTTTAATGTTTAACAACTGAAATTTTTAAGATTACAATTTTACAGTTGTAAAAAATTAATTAACATTAATAATTCCAATACTAAAATTATTTAAAAAAATTAAACAGTTCTGAACTGTATAAAAGATGGCAATGAACCATGAATATTACGATTTAGATCCTTGAATTGTAAACTGTTTTCGTAACTGGTATTATGGAAGCCCAGAATGAATGGAATGCTATCTAATCATCTTTGTAGATGGTTATATTTCTGCACTTATTCACTCAGTTGTTCAGTTATTTGCTCTATATTTATGCTTATTGTGTTTATGGTGGAAGCACCTAGATATGTATGATGCTAGTAAGCTGTGTAACTATAAAACAATATTCAAACACACACATGTTATTAACTACATCAGCTTCTGGAGTTTTATTTTCTACATTTTATTTTTATTGCACAAGCAAATCTTTTGTTAGTACTGTCATTACTTATAAGTTGGGGTGTAACGATACACACTGGTTACGATATGAACACATCACGATACTATGTCCACGATATGATAAGCATCACGATATCTATAAAAAAATCAATTACCGGTAACCAAAATTTTACAATAATTTTTACCAACCAAATTTACTGAAACTGCTTCAATGTTAAAGCTATCAATGTAAAATGAAACCAAATTTAACACATTTTCTGTAAAGCTAAGAACACCAGGGTTTAGTTTGATATGGATTAGATTGTGTAATATCAAGCAACCTCTAGGGGGCAGCAATAAGGTTTGCAAACTCAGAAAAGTAAACATTTAAAAGGACGGGTTTTTTTACTCTTTTTATACACGTTTTTTACAGTAATCATTTTGTAAAAAGTATCATTCTGTTGTTTCTCATCCTTTGCTAAAATAGTGAAGCTAAATGATATCTAGATGAGTAACTCCACATGTGACATTTCTGTGCCACAATATACTGTTACAGAATCATACAAACACAAGGAACACAATGAAACGCTACATTGGTCACTGTATTATTTTTTTATCACTGTAATTTTAAAAAAAGTAATAAACAATAATCAAAAAATTAAATCCCTTAAATGAATACTTTAAATTCCCCTAGGAGTGACTGTGTGAGTGAATGTGTGTGTTGTCCAATAATGGAATGACAACCCATCCATGAATGAATGAATGAATGAATGAATGAATGAATGAATGAATGAATGAATGAATGAATGAATGAATGAATGAATGAATGAATGAATGAATGAATGAATGAATGAATGAATGAATGAATGAATGAATGAATCTATTCTAGTGTTTAAAAACCATCATGGGCTAAAAGAATATCCAGACTGGCAGAAGGTGATTCATTGACTTATAATTAGGTTTACAAATGACACTGTCAGTCTACATGGAGCAAAGCTACCGCTGAGAAATGAAATCAATTAGAAAAGATTACAGGAGCATTGCAATGTTGTGATTTATAGCTCTAATTATACATATATTAAATTGAACACTTCAGCAGGATGGGTTTCTTCAAAAGGTAACACCTCTTCATTTGTTCGATGCTATTACTGCATGCAGTATCAAGCCACATGTGACACTCTTTTAAAATGAACTTTATTCACCATGAGACCAGGAAGAAAAGCACAGTTTAAGTGCTGCATCATGTCTCTATCTACCTTACTGGACTGCATCCATGTGAACAAAAACATCCCTGTGATATTCATCTACTGTACACTGATGCCCAATTATCTGATTCTCCCAGCAGAGCCTGACCTTTGCTAATAGGCAGAAAGGGATCAATACTGCTACACAGGCACCAAAAAAACATGCTTCATGTTACGGCTTCCCTCCTGTATCAGTCTCAGCAGAATTACTTCATGGGTACAGTATGTGAGATAAAGGCAGCTGTCTAATGAAGCGTGCTGTCAGCAGACATCTCAGGGTTACATGTGCAATTTTCACCCGTCAGAAAAGCAGATCAAATCTGGTGGAGCAGTGACTCAAGTTTGCTGAGCTGAATAATAAAAAACACAGGGTAAAGTGAGCTATGAAGTGTTTGCACAAGTGACACAAAGTGAAGGACAAGTAAATGTAGTGTTTCCGAGATGAAGGTTGGTATGCAATCCAGCCACTAGGGGGTGCTTGGAATTTTTGTGATCTCAAACTGCCTTGTCCATATAAACTGCTTCTTGGTCTTTTTTCTTGGATGTAACTGTCTTAGATTGAAACAATGGTTTATTTTGTGACCAGACTACTATATTACAAACGAATAAAGTAATATATGCATGAAATAAATACTTCTTTGTCAAGCCAAATTGAAATCAAAACATTGACATCATTTGGACCATCACTTATTATACTTTTTTCAATAAACGAAAATCTTAAACCTCCACGTAATCACCACTGGATTGCCGATACCTTTTGCGCTCCAATGTCTACTAACAATTGATATTGTTCATATAATGAAAAAAGAATGGAATTTAAAAATTTTGGAGACCACAAAGCTAAGAAGGCAAGGATCTAGTTTGTGTGAGAGCATTTGATACCATCCATCCACCAGGGGGCAATGTTAATGTTTGCATCTTTTTTACTCTAAGTTATGGAGGAAGCAGATTTTATAATCTTTTGTGCAAAAATGTGAGTAAAGGATGATTGTGAATGATGAATATAGGAAATATTACATAAAACATGAAGACAAGGATAAAGAAGTTTCAGAAGTAACCCGAATCACAATCTAACCAAGAAGCAAATACACTTCAGGACCTAGATGATATCTCCCAGTAGCTCCACTATACGTATAGTGAAATATATGTGTGTGTGTGTGTTAATGAAATAAATGTGATTGTAAAACATTATGCTATTATGTGATTGTAAAACACATTTCCTCTTTTTGTAGACTGATTATAAGTATGCAAGCTGTAATGAATGAAACACTTTGAACTAAAAGCACTTTTCCATCTGGCCAAAGTCATCTCAGTGGTGGCGTGATGGAGGGCCGTTCCCACACTCCAGCAAGCTGGAGAGGCCTTCTGGGAATTTCACCATGAGCATTTTAGGACTCAGTGAGTTTTAGGGCAGTTTCCCTCTCCAGACTGCATTTCGGTATTATGTTTTTGCCATCAATAAATAATTTGAAGTCATTATTTAAACATTTACTTATTCTGAGCTGATCTGTTTCTTCTGTGAAATCTCTACAGGGTTTATTTTAACAATTAAGAATTCCACTGTAGGGCAATGGGAGTCTAGTGCACATCCTTGACAAAAAAAACTCAATCATTATAGCAGCGACAACTGGCATCCTACACCCTGTGCACCCAAGGCAGCTATAATATTTTTTAGGGACGAATAAACAGCAATTGGCTCATTGAGAGTTAAAATGTTTTTGAGCTAGTTTGAAATAAGTGATACAGGGGAAATACAGTTTTGTGCAGGTATGAAAAACTGCAGTAAACAACGAATCCTTTCAAAAATGTATTTCTATCGATAAAGAAAATGGAGTGAATACTTTTTCTAGAGCACCTGTTGCCATTTCTCATGTTTTCATGCATACTGGAGTCGCTTGACTGTGTTCCCATCTTGGGTATGATATTCTGGCTGTAACACTTCAAGACCACTTCTCATAGTTGATTCCCACTGCAGTGCATGCAGAAAAAAATCATTATTTATATGCGGAAAGCATTTTTTGTTTATTACCAATTTTTCACACCTCCCTAAAACTTTTGCGCTATACAGTACATCTCAGTTATGATTATGGAAACATGTAAAAATGACTAAATAAAGGAATCAACGAGTAAACATACTTAAATCCTCCGCCTCAGAAGTTTATAAGGCTGAATTCCAGCTGAGAATATATTACAGCTATTGCTGTTTTCCACTAGATGTCGCTACATACACGACTGTCGTAAACCCAGAGCCACTTGTTTACACTGTGGAGACATTTTCAGTGAAATCCGATGTTCTCTCAACGAAGGTTCCTGTTTCCTGCTGATCCATCAGCAAATGCCCACAAACATTAGCAGTGCCAGATGAAGGTCAGGTTCTTTAATGTATTTTATGTTAATACTATTATTATTTTTTACTGGGAATACCTTGACTATTTTTACAAGGCTTTGAACAGTGTCTTCATGTTGTTTACTATCAGAGGGTAGATGATTTGGGTTGGGGGAAAAAATACTTTAGGAGGTTATCATTTTTAAAGAATTTTTTTTCATTATGTTTTGCTTTTCAGTTGATAAAACGTTATATTGAACTGTTTGACAATAAGAGTGAATATATTTAATACTAATATGTTATGCATTTATTTGTTTGTTGTATTATTTGTTTATTTAATGTATAATATATATTAAAAGCAAGAAGATTTGCATAAATACGGCACACGAACAATTAAAAAAAATATATTTGTTATTAATTTATCATAGCTAACATTGGAATATCTGATAGAAAATGTGATTAAACTATATGTTTAAATATTTCATAAACATTTCAAGTTTTCTTTAGCCATTTCAGATTTCCTTTGTCCTTTTTATAGCCTTATCAACCAGGAAATATTGAACCTTCGGTTATGCAGATCCGAGGATGTATATGCTAATATCTGAAGGATTTGGAAGATATAACTTGACCTACTGAAGTCTTCAAGTAGATGGATTACTCACCACTATAACATCTGAAGTGTTTAGGCACCCTTGTATTTTTCTGCCATCTTATCTTTACTGTATCTCAGCTAAATGGGACATCTTATTAAAAACTTAACTGCGACTTTAGAAAAGAAAATATATACATTTTAAAATAAATGACTGTATCAAGAAAATATATATACATTTTTAAGTATTTTCTTGGCATAAATCTCTTATTGTTAAAAGTACGTGAATTTTCATTTATGCTGGAATCTAACATGAATAATTCAGATTTTCTTGCAGGGTGTTAGTAAAGAGTTAAGCCAGCTGTCAGATTTCTCCTCCCACGTTTCTGTGTTTAGCCTACATAAACAAAGCGGAACTATTTCCTTGCACTGCTCTTCAGTTGAGTTCAGCCCATGCTTGCAGCCGAGCTGTGGCGCAGCGGTGCAGTGCAGAGATGGAGAAAAGTCGGGCGGACGCTTCGCAGCGCTTCTCCGAAATTATCGAGCTCAATGTCGGAGGGCAAGTTTACGTTACGCGGCACTCAACGTTACTCACCGTCCCCAATTCCTTACTCTGGACCATGTTCGGTCAGAAGAAACCTGCGGAACTAACCACCGACAGCAAGGGACGCTTCTTTTTGGACAGGGATGGCTTTTTGTTCAGATATGTTTTGGATTACTTGCGGGACCAGACTCTGGTTTTGCCAGATTACTTCAAAGAGAAAGCGAGCCTCCTGAAAGAAGCTGAATATTTTCAACTTCCCGAGCTGGCGAAGCGCCTGAGACCCTCGGTCAGCAAAGAGAACTCCATCAGCGAGGAGGTCTGTCCCAGCGACCCGGAGGAGGCTGCCCTCGCCGGCACCAGTCTCTCCAGCTGCGGCCCTCGCTCGCCGTCCCTGGACACCAGGAAAACCGGATACATAACCATCGGCTACCGAGGCTCCTACACCATAGGTCGAGACCTTCAACAAGACGCCAAGTTCCGACGAGTGGCGAGAATCACCGTGTGCGGAAAGACGTCTCTCGCAAAAGAAGTTTTTGGGGAGACGCTGAACGAGAGCAGAGACCCCGATAGACCCCCGGAGAGATATACCTCCCGCTATTACCTGAAATATAATTTCCTGGAGCAGGCTTTTGACAGGCTAGCGGAGGTGGGCTTCCACATGGTCGCGTGTAGCTCCACTGGCACCTGCGCGTACGCCAGCAGCGACCCCAACGAGGACAAAATCTGGACCAGTTACACCGAGTATGTGTTCTGCAGGGACTGAAGTTGTGGACTCACTTCTTTTACACATTTACTATTCATTTCACAACACGAAAGTTTCTTTTTTATGCAACTTTTTCAGTTAAATAGAAAGGGAAAGTTAATAGCTGGGGTGGGAATCTTTTTGACAGCTGGTCTGAAAGATCGTGTCACTTGTTCTGTTCTCAGTTTATAAATAAAGCTAATAAAATAGACTGTAAAATGAAAAACAAATAGAACATTTGTCATTTAAATAATTCCTGCGTTTTCTTTCAGATTATGTGATACGTGTACTCCAATAGTGGATCATTGGATGTAATAATGGCACACTTTTCTCATTTTAGGTTATCTATTCTAATCATTGAATCAAATGTAGGAGATTAGTTCAGTAAACTTGATTGAAATATCAACATGCAACCATACAACCATCCATTTCAGTGTATTCTAAGGCTTAGCTACACAATGATATAAAGCTTTCCAAAATAAACAACAAATACTGAATCTTTACAGTAAAATGACTTCTATTCTGAAAGTATTTGGTTCCTCTCTGACGTTTTAGTACCACGATTATTTGTTTGGCTACCAACTCCCAAGTCCTGACAGCTCAAAAATTGGCAGTATACTGTGTCAAAAGAAACAAACATTCCCAGCAAACTTGGGTTTAACGTAGGGGTAGCTGCAGAAGAAACATACACAACATTAACTCAATAAGGAAGAATGTTTCCTAGATCTCAAAATCAAGGAGCACCTCTAGTGGATGCATATGTTGTTGTTATCTGCATTACATTTCAATTATATGACCTTCTGCACCTATTGATTACATGTAGGTTGAGTAGCTGGTTTCCAAATCAAACTAAAGGTGTTTATAACAATCTACAACTACCAGAAAATGTAAATATGATCACTCAAGGCTCCCAAGTCATCCCTTGCTCTGTGAATTCATCCATTTTAGAGATGTATCAACAAACATTAAAAAAATCGAAAAATATCATTCAGAGGGTAGTATACAATGAAAATACAAAGTTTTACAACTTTCTCTTTTCAGAGAGGGATTGAATCTTTGCCAGAAGAATTTTCACTGTAAGAATAATTCTTATTTTATGTTAATTGATTTATTATGTGCACACATGAGTGTGTTGGGGTGTGTGTATTTGCACTGCTACAGTATGTACTTTTTTACTCTTAGTTTAAATGTCTGACAGCTTCACACTCATAATAAACTATTCCTGAAAGACAAGGAGACAGCTGTATTACATTTTTTTATTTAAAGGTCACATGTGCACATTTAAATATGACGATTTGTCTGAAATTTGCATTAGATGCAGCTTTTAGCTGTCAGTTTTAAATAGATGTTCTGTCATCGTCTGCATTAGCTGATCACAAACAGATAAAGCATTGAACCTGTGATGTGATTGAACAGTGCAGCTTTTGTGATGGGCTCAGAAAGTGAGCGTCAAAGAGACACTGGCCTGAGGAAACAGATGGACTACGAGCAAATACAGAACAGGAACTGAGCTTGTGTCTGCCAGCAGTCCTGTGACTCTGCACTCACAGATACAGACATCTTCATCTAAAGGGCGTTTATGTAAAATATGCTTCAACCTCTTCCTGTTACAAGATGAAAACATGCAAATCTTTTGGACTTTGCCAGAATCCAATGCTCAACCACTAGTCAACATTAAAGAAACGGGAGTCAGTTTTATTTAGAGGAAGAGAGAAAATAAACAAAAATAGAACAGAAAACAAAGAGTCAATGTGTGAAAGAGGAACTAAAAATGGGACATGAGTATAGCTACAAATCAATTTCACAATGTAAAATAAACCTAAATATGTATCACAACAGTCGCCTATCCTAGGTCACAGGGTAGTTGTAATCAAAGGAAGGTTGGTAATCTCACTGGAATTCACATTTAACATTCAATCTCCATTTTGTCTCCAAACTATATTTTAAACTGAGACACTGGTCACACTAGAAGAAAGCGATACATTGAGAAAGCATGAAGAATTTGAAAGAAGTGTAAATCGCTTAAAAAATATGCATTTTTAAAATTAAAATTCAGCATTGAGTTTACAAAGACATTTCATCTCTGTTTGGTGATCAAATAAGAAAAATGCATGTATTTATGTACATGCAGTAAACCACGATAGCACAGAAAACTGGGAATCCAGCATTACACTTAAATCTTTGCAAACAAAGCAGTAATATCAGCACAGTTCATAATGACTTTGACAAACCCCATCTCCAAAACTCTGGAAACACACCTATTTTCAGCAACACACATCAGAGAATTTTCAGCACATGCTGGATTAATATGTGGACGAATAACACAACGGCACTGGAATTTCACTCTTTTCAAAATGACCAGGTATATGTGGACAGGGCTTGGGACATATACTCTGACTCATGTTTTAGAGGAAGAGGTTTCAGGAAGTGAGGATAATAATTGAGATTCTGTCCTAAAGGGTCTCATATAGCTTTCCAAATGAAGTCAAGCTCCAGAAAGAGCAACTTATCAAATGTGATCTAATAAATGTTAACGACAAACACTAAGCTAATGCTTTTCAATGGGATAAAATGTGTTTCTGACCGTTCTGCGATAAAATTGGTTATTGGTATCAAATTTGAAAAAAGGAAGCTGCTGTAAGTAAAATTTGCACATCACACCAAGTTTGCGAAATCCTGTAGTGATAAGAGATTAAATGCTTCATGGAAACAGGAAAGTGTATAGCATACTATTAACACTTGCGGTTGCCTTTTGGTAAATTCCACCCACACAGTGACCAACTGTCATCACCAAGCCCTTCTCTTCACCTAAATTATATTGAAAATAGACCTGACTAAGGCTGACCAATCATGGTCACAGTAATCTGGAACATTGTGGTTCATAAGTGATTTAAATATTGCAACTTTTAGTTACAATAAGGAAGTTCTTAGAAATTTCTGTAGATATTCTGAAATAAATCAATATGCCACTGTATTTTTGCATGTCCCAGGATTTGAAGTTTGTTTTGTTACCACATACACTCTTTAGATAGACATATTTTAGATTTTTACGTTACAGCAGGGAACTATACCTTCACTCTAAATAGGTCTGGATGGTCCTTTATAACATCCTGAATATCCTTAGTTTAACTGCTAATCAATAATCTTGTAATAAAAGGTTAAGAAAGTGCATGAATGAGCAAATATAGGGCTATAAGGAGTTTGGTTCTGTTGTTCTATTTTTGTGTAGACAAAGGCTATAAAGGTCAAACACACATGAATCTCTGCAACGTATAAAACTGACACCATAACCACAAACTCTTAGAGACTGATCAGCTACAAATCTGTTAGGATTGTCATCCCGATTGAAATTTTTTTTTTATCAACTATACTTTCATGCAATTCCAGGTAACAATTTCTGGCCTCCAGAGCACAGTTGTCAAAACCAGTTCCTTTAGGACCAAAGTGATGCAGTACTGGAGCCTACAGAAACTGACTCATCTGCTCAAGAAAACAAAACTTTTAACCCAGAAGAGTGACAGATGTAATCCATGACATCCACATATGTTGCCTACTATAGAACAATTATTAACGTAAATGTTTGATATGAATCAAAGCAAGAACCAAAATCTGATTAATATATTAACAAAATATTATATTATAAATATTATATTAATTAAAAATTGAGGACAGATAATTACCACAATTTAAAAAGATTATGGAACAAAATGTCCCTCGTGATCATAACTGGTCTTTACAGGACTTAGATTTTGAACTGGGACACAGGGCACCGTTGTTGAGTGTGAAGATTCCCCTGAAGATGTCAGATGATTTACCATTAAGGATATGAAAACCCGAGATGACACACTGAGATGTTTATGACACACTTTTATTTTTTCTGATGTTGCTGTGCACCGGTGAGGTCATCCATTCTGCTGTTGTTCCATATGCCCAGAGATGGACTGCTGGTAGACACAAGATGTTTTTCCTCATGTTCACCAGTGATCTATCTATCACTAATTCAGTCCCAAGTGGAGACAGGATCGCTCATTAACATTAACTGGTTCCTGGTAACATTGACTAAACTCACCATCACATCATTTCAATACATTTGGAATTTATTCCTGATTGACAGCAACTCATCGGATTAAAAAGAATTTAGGACTTTTGATAAACGTACCCATAATTCAATGTTAGCACAAGCCTAGAGATTTTTAAAAAAGATTGCATTGGAGTGTTTTGCAAACCGGAGTTTCAATTTGTATTAGTTGATGTTTTCACATTGAAATATGTTCACCTTGATGCTAAAATTTATCCAAAAAATCTTAGGACAAGTATCTCATGTTGTTTACTCATTGAAAACCACTGAGCATTCATGTTGTATTGGACAGTGCTCCACACATGTGCACAAACACTCTCCCTACTTTTCTTTCTGTCACTATACTGTACTGTCTGTTCAAAAATAAAGAAAAGCACTGAATAGCAGTTAAGGATAGGTTTTCAACTGGGATCATTGTCTGATGGGCTGTGGAATCACTGCTAAGGAGAACACAGGCGTCATCACAAGAGACAGGACACATAATGGCAAACATTTCATGTTATCTCATGTTATTCAGTTGCTCATAAAAGTAGAACATTTACAACTTGAACGATTTCTTACTCATTGTCTCAGACGGAGAATGTTTTTTCCATTGTTTCAGCAGGCGATTGCTTTATCTACCCAAACCGGATTCTTGCTTTTAATATTAAAAGTGTGTATCGTCTTATTCACCCGGCGATGAGATTCCGTTTTTTTTCCTTCAGTTTGACCTGAAGGTGATGAATTCATCCTGTAATTTGTTCATTTCATTTATTTCACCAGCTCTACTGGGAATTTAAATCACCTTTTCCTCATCTCTTTTCAAAAGTCCTTCTTTATGGTGCCAGAAATAGCAGCAAAATACAATGGTAATAATTTTTTTTGTTTGTAAATAGATTAAACTGAAGGATTTTTTAAAATCATGTTCCTTAATCGTTTAAATGCACGACTGCTTCAACTTGCCTTCAGCAAACTTTCAAACCCTTAATCAATGCAGCATGCAGAAACAAAAGTAAGTGAATTTTTATTTTCTCTATGCAACATTGACAAAACACAACATTAGGAGTATAAACCTTCAATATTGATGCTGTTTATTTTAGGGAAGGAATTGTGTGCATTACTTTAAATTCCTGAGAGGTTATTTTTCTCGCAGCCTCAGTCTTTTAGCTGTTGCTTGTGAGCCTTTATCATAAACCACCAAGAGCCTTTGCCTCTGTGTAAACCAACTCCATGGCGACAAGCCCTGGATCAATATAATCGAATGTCCTCCTGCACGCTCAGGAAATCCAGAGCTTTGTTCTGTTTGTTCACTAATCAACTCAGTTCAGTGGCTAAAATAGAAATGCCTGTGTTGTGAACTATGAGGAATTGAATATTCTTAGATGATGGTCAGCTTTAAATGGGAAGCTGCCAAACATTTATAGACAGCAGAAAGAGGAAGATTGCAAAGGCTACTTCTCATCACCATGACTTTGGATTTTAGTGTCTTTGCTACATTTCATGAGAGATTCATGAAGAAGAAAAGTAATTTTTGATCAATTAAAGGATTTTTTGTGGTATTTTGTAACAACATATTGTCTCATTATATGCTTCATTATACATAGTAAATTCCTGGCAGCTATGTTTGGTAGCCACTCATTTTATTTTTAAAGGATTAATAAAAACACATTTTCATCAAAATCAAAACAAACTGTAGTTTCCAAGCTAATGTTCCAAAGCCTACGGTTCTTTCAATAAAATTGATTTAAAGTAATTTATGTAAATACTTTTTCAGTGCCAAGAATTTTTTTTAATTTATTTAAATCTCAATAAAGGCATCAGCATTCTTTTTTGTAATTTAGAAAAGTTATGTTTGTCAATACCCTTGACTTGAGGATGATTATAAACATACATTTATTCAGAAATTTCTAATAGGTTAACATATGTTATCTTCCCACTATATGAGCAATGAGCTACTTACATTAATGAAATTTTAAAAATCTGGGTGCAATGGAGGAGCTGGTTAGCAGGTAGACCTCTTTAAAAAGCACAATGAATTCCGTCCATTTCTGTAGTAATCCTGTAAAGTTAAATAAAAGTTGGCATCACTCACACAGAAAAAGACAAACTGTGTATATAGGAAGCCCACACAAGCACTGGGTTCCTCGCTAAGTCTAGAACCAGTGACTTCCAACAGATAGGCAGAACTACCAGAATGAGCTCAGGGTTAGTGTAGTTGTGAGAAAACATATGCAATATAGTGCTGCAATGATTGATTCAGTGTGTTTTTGAGCATGTAAGTTAAAGGATTTCTTTCCCAGCAGCTCTTTGGCCAGTATGTTCAGAAATAAAGCATGATCTTTTTGGCAGTATATCTATAGCACAGTGGTTTATAGCTTGGAAGCTTTAAGAATTGGTAAGAAGTCCACGGTCTTTTTTTAACATGACTTTTAGATATTGCAGATATCAAATCTGTTCTTTCTCAAAGTCTGCCTAATCCAACCGTCTTGGGAATAGGGCTTCAAAAGCTTAATGTTTCCTCCTTACTAATTACTGCCCCTGGCTAAAAATTTTAGTCATCTTCTCAGAGAGCACTTTTTTTAATCAAGCTCATTTGTATTTCAGCACAAAGTGAATAATAAAAAGAGAGGTTCATATGAATCTACAGCCATGACTCATTCTTCCATCATGGAGTGAAATCATGAAGTAATAAGAGATAAAATTCCCACAGTCTTGTTTAATAAAAAGATTTAATCTCCCCCTTCACATAACATGCGCTACACTGTGCTCACTCATAATATAGAAGAGAATTTCCATTCAAGGAAACTTTGCTATGAAAAATTACATGTGAACCAAACTCAACCAAACTATCAAAAATGTATTTAAATGTGAGATTTTGGGTCTATTTAAGTATTCATTTAAAGCATAAACATATGTTTTTTCTATTCAATAATTTGTTTGTCAAACTGTTTGTCATAAAATCATATGCTTTGTTCAAATGAGCCGAATCATTCAATAACCTGCAAGGTTTTCATAATTTTTTTTTATTTTTTATTATTTATTAACAAGCTTGTTTAATTTATACGATACAACTGTGTTTATTAAAAAAAAAAACATTTGAGTTTACACTATGTTGTTAAAAGCATTTTCTGCCTTCAGAGGAATATGAATTTAAGTGACATACATTTTTAATCCATATAAGCCATTTATTACGCTGAATTAACTTCAAATCTTCTGAAAGTTTGATTTGATCAATTCCTGAAAAACAACCCCACACCATAACCCAAACTTCTCAATCAGATATGAATCTTTCTCCTAACCACTGCCAGACCAGACCAATCCATCAGATTCTTCACTTGAGAGAATCGCACTGAATTACAGCATTGCATTGCACTTGATGACTGGCTTGGGAGCAGCTTTCGACTTTGCCTTTTTACTGCCAGGAACATCTGAGTTCAATTATCTGAATGAGTGACAATACTTTTGGCTCTCTGTAAATTTAAATAAATCCTTTATTACTTACATATTACTACTTATAAATAAAAGTTTTCATTAAAATTATTTAACTTATATGTCTGAAGTTTCAGGGATTTATTGAAAATAGACAAATAGGTCAATAAGCTGCTGTCCACATCTCCTGTGTCACCCGAGCACCAATAAATCCCTAACACTTGAACTCCATCATACCAACTACCCACGCAGCCAATCATCAGAGTTCTGGCACACATAACACCGACTATCTCGTTCCATAAATTCTCACCTCATACAGTGCTTCAATGTCATGTTCATCTGCAGTTTACTATAGTTGGTAGACCCTCACGATTTCATCTCAAAGTGTTTGTTCTGGAAACAGTTCTTGGTCCCTTTTTGGGTTGCCAGGTGAGCGCCGTTATTAAGTGGACATCTTATAAAACAGTTTGTGAAAAGGACATTTATCGTTTTACCATCTTGGCTGACTTACACTTCTAGGTTTTTCCAGAGATGAACGATCCAACACGCAGCCGAGTGAGCAACAAGTTTCTTTTAATATAAACAAAAAGAATTTTAAAAAATGATAACCTTCTGGGTTTCAAGAAAGAAGCTATCAGGTCAGGGAGCATTGAAAAGACACAGGAATGACTCAACCACAGGAATGCACTGAATCAGTTTATAACCTAATATTACAGTTTGACAGGGATTTGCAGTTAAGCCATTTTGAAATGGACAGTTTAGTTGGTACTGGAGTGCTTTGTAAATGTCGCTGCTTTCCCTCTCACTGTGTCTTCTGCCAAGCCAAGCTTCCGCTCTGTGGAGGTCCGGTTAGTCTCACGCTGCTCTTTCTGAGCATGGTAAAGGCCGCTGGCATCAATCAGCAGCGGGGAACAAAAGCTGGATCTAGGGCGCTCACCTCCCAGCATCCTGCACCCCTGCTGCCTCTGACACAAGGCTCTTTTGGGTAAAAACTAACCCCTGCTGATTGTAAAAAGGCCAGGAAATCTGCCGTCCTGAGTCTCAAGTGTGTTTATATGTAAAGAAAAACGGACTTGTGCTTTCCTCCACACTACCTTACTTCATTTTTCATACAAACAGAAGACACACTTTTAAAAAGTGCAATTAAAAATCTTTTGAAACCTACTTTGATCAGCTTTCATTCCAGAAAAATACATGGAATTTATCTCAAGACTGCTGTGGATCACCTTAGGGTCCATGTTGCTACAGAACAGTAAACAGACAATCTTTCACCAGGTCATATCTGCAAAATAGGTTCTGTGAAAGGTAAAAAATAAAGCTTCTCAATATATAAAGGATTTCAGGTTGATGAGGAGTGGACATCTCTGAAAAAAATACTAGGGGTAAAAGCAAGGTCTTACATCACCCTAAACTCTTTATTAAACTATTTTTTTGTCACTCCCAAACAAAAGTACTAAATAATAAGTGTAAAGTGTAAGAGTAAAAAGGGAAAAAAGAATAATGCTCAACAATAAAAAAACTAGTTAACAGACTGCAAGGTATGTAATGTGGAGACAACAACTCCCAACATTCCAATAGGCCTTAAAACATTCCGTGTTAGATTATTTATATCTCTTCAAATATTACTTTTCCTTTAGGGCCCAGGGATCCCACATGCAAACATTTTTTGCTTCATCCTTTATCTCCATGGAAAATGCTTCACAGAGGATAAAGCCTCTGACTTTATTAGTTTACTGAGTAACTGAAGGAGCTTGATCCCTGACATTTCTGACTTAAGGGAGTCATGATAATGTTTTATTTTTAATAATATTTGTTCACATTGGTCTATTTATATGGGGAAAAAATACTCTTTTTTTCATTCAAATCACATTTTGAATTAAAAAAAAAATTCAAAAAAATATTATTTAAATAATTAAAAAAAAATGTAATCACATTCAATCTCTTCATTTTTAACCCAGGCTTATTCCGGAACTGGGCTCAGATTTTCATTCAGAAAACTTCATAACTACTCCCCAGTTACTCACCTATTGGTTACTGATTTGCATAATCATGACATAAGTTACTGTCTGACGGTCAACTTCATTTGTGGGTTTAGCAAATATATGTATAGCACGTGATGTGTTACTAGATAATAAAGAGGCTACAGTAAGTACCAGAGCAAACTTGTTTTTTTCTTATTGAACCATGTGCTCTTCTTATACCCTTTCCTTGATAACCCCCAGTGACGTATTAAGTGTCGGAAAAATTCAACATGTGTGTGTGAATATTACAGGGAGGGAGATTCAAGTGATTATTTACGAGCAACTTCAATACTGAGCTTAGTACTGAGCTTAGAACGTTTTATTAAAGCCACATTCATAGACGTAATGCCGTTCAGAGGAAACTGAGTCAGAGACAGTTTGAGGACAAGAGGCGGTAGATATTCAACAGTTTTTCAGCTAAAAAAGCCTCGACACAGGCTCACTCTTCCAGGGAGTCACCAGCAGAAACAAGTAAATGAACAATTGAAATTGATTTTTGTTTAACAAGTTGTGGCCGTGTTCACTGGTGACCCAGATGTACACGTTGGCTTTTTCCTCCATGGAATGCACTTTAACATAAGTGTAATAAACAATTAAATTATCAATGAAATAAGGTCCTGTTTTATTTTGTGAGTAAAAACATTCAAGCAAAAGGACAAAAAGAACTTGTAATCTCCCAAATATACTCAAAAGGTAAGTGTCCTTCAATCTGTAATTAATCAAGGCATATCAACACAGTCTAGTTTCTTAATAGGGTCACGTCTCACCCCAGAGTGTGGTAAACCAAATTCATTTATTAATCTGGCCTTTCATGTCCAGCCTAGACATAACAATTAGACTCATGTGACTTCATCAATGGCGTTATTGAAACTTTTTTTTCTGAAATTTCTATGGTTTGGTTTTTTTATTCAATCTACTTTTATAAATCACAATAAAAGCCACTAAAAGGCTCAACATGATGCTTTTAATTTACAGGTTAAACATTCACTAAGAACCTGTGATAACCTGTGATAACCTGTGATAACCTGTGATAACCTGTGATAACCTGTGATAACCTGTGATAACCTGTGATAACCTGTGATAACCTGTGATAACCTGTGAAGCGGTGCAATCCTCTGGAGCCACAGAGCGGCCACCATATTTGTGCAGGGTTAGCAATATCTACTCACTGATCTGGTCAATGGAGCCTGAAACCTCCAAATCACCATATCTCATTTTCAATCAAATCAAATAAAAGTTCATTTGTCTAGCGCCATACTACAGCATTCTCGGAATAAAACAATAATAAAAGCATAAAAACAAACAGATTATATATAAATTTATATGAACTTAAGACACCCAAACGTACACGTACACTGAATACAATACAATATTGCAATTCATAAAGATACTGCGGATAGTAAATGACCCCCACCACCCTGATAGAGAATAAGCAGGCAGGAAAATGAATAATACCCAAATATTAAAATGTATTTATTTGTTTAAAAATTATTTTAGGGCCTATTGAAACAGTTTACATATCTATGGGGAAGTGGTGCTTTCACAATCCATTGGCACTACTTCCTGCTGTTTGTTCAAATTGTCTGCTGAAACTTAAGACGAATATTTGACTGTTAACATAGATCATACTCTTTTAGACACGAGTTGAAGTCCAGTTTCAACAGAGGTTCTTTGTTGATGGAGTACCGGAGAAGGTTAAAGATTTATAAATCCTCCAAAACATTCTCCAAGCTGTTAATCATTGTGCACTCAACAGAGAAGCATGATCACATGACTCTATACAACATCATTTGAAGTGTGCCAAATGTGTCTGTGTCTGGATAATGTTAGCTGGAGGGATCTTCTACTCGAAATGTTCTGCAGATGCTCACTTCTACGTGAAACTGAAGCTTGTATCCGGTACAGATAAGAGCTTAACAGTTCCCTCAAATGTTAGTTTAGCTCTAACGTTCTGATTACGAGGGATGGATGTTCTGTGTTGTCAATGGTCTCCATGGTGATTCGTACCATATGTTACTTTCGTATAAAAGACTGAATAGTCACATTCAGCATTCAATACAGTGCTATGCTTCTTTTACATTAGTTCTACTCATGCAAATCATCTCTGAGATAGGGGGGCTTTTGTTTGTGAGTGAAATCATATTTCACTAATATCATCAGATAACAGTGTGACATTTGAGATAATGATGGGAATATCTCTCTTGTCAAAGATCACTGTTGTATATTCCTGGAATACAAGGCTAGAGTTGATGGAAGCAGTGAAATTTATATTTCTTCACCATTGAATCAAACCATTTTCAGTCTCTTAGAAGATTGTAATTTGAGCTAAAAATAACCTTGAACTAGAGCATAGCTTAAAACGTGATGTCCTAAAGAAGCACGGGCAGATGAGATCTGACATGTTTGTCTCTGAGATTGGAAGATTCTGGGTTTAACCCTCTGGCCTTGGTTGAAGAACAGCTGTGTCTCCCCATCTGCCAGTGGTATATTAGTAGTGAGTGCTCAGTGACCATTATCTGGAGGCATAGGCGTCACAGTGGGCTAGATTTCAAGGATGATTAGAAATTCATTTAACATTTATTTTGACTGTTTTCACTGTTATTTATAGATATTTTTTGTCAATTAAAACCAATTAAAGGTTTCGGTTTAAAGTAAATTAATTCACAACTATTTTTCTGTACACATTTAAATCTATTAAGTGCAAATTAGTTTCAATACTACTGGGAGTGATTGTAATTCTAGTCACATTTGAAACTTCTTCGCAAAGTCCTTTTATTTTTATTTATATTTTATTTATTTGATATGACATTAGAGCTAGGCAGGAAATTAAGGGACAGAGGGAGTGTGGGGTTGGGACAAGACAGGAAGGACAGCAGGACATGCACCTGTTTACAAACCACTACATCAGTGAACAGGTCAAAAAAAGTTTTTAGATGTTATTTAAAACCAGTCTAGATTAAAATTGGGACTGGAAGAAAACTCCAGCAGTCAGGGACTGTGAATAAGAACATTCCATGAGAGATTCTCTGTCTCTCTGAATGGAAACCTGTAGATGTTGTTGGAACACAGGCTTCTGGTGGGGTTGTAGGATCTTGTGAAGAACTTAACACCAGCGCCAATGGGAAAAGAAATTCATGAGGGCAGCTAAGAGGTCTGAATGGACAAGAAGAAAGTCCAGTGAGAAGACCATTGCAAATATCTAATCTAGTAGAAAGAACACCGGCAGAAGGCATACATCCTTTTTAAAAAATAGCATAAATAATCTTGGTGACGTGCTTTTTTAATGTGATTTGCTAATTGAAAGTCACTCAAAAGTTCCAGACTGAGGAAGACATTGTTGAAGGCTCGCAGAAATCATGCTGGACAGTTGTATTGGCAGGAATCCTAGCTGTTCTGTTTTTCGCAATGTTGAGTTGTAGATGATGTGCCTTAATCAAGATGTAATTCATGCATTGTAATCATAAAATCATCAGGATGTTAGCACAGCTGGACTCGAGTGTCATCAGCATATCAATGGTAGGAAAAGCCATGTCTGTGGACGATAGAACCCAGGGACGTGTTATAGCCTGAAAAGAGAAGGGCACCTATATTTGAACCTTGTGGAACTATGAGCAGCTGCTGCATCTGAGACACTTGCCTTCTCTAGCAGACGATGATGGATCTTTCATTAAGTTGGGACTCGAACCCGTCAAGGGCTGTACCTGTGATGCTCTTTGCTGTGAGAGTGGACCTTGCAACCTGCTTCTTTTCCAAGGCTGCGGAGAGGTCCTGCAAGATGCGAACTGAAGATGTAGTGCTTGGTCTGGCACGTATGTCTCCCCCATAGTATATTAAGGATGTGGGTGGTCCACACATAGGGCTAACTCATGGCATTTCAAAAGTCCATAACTTACATGTCTGTGCATTTACACTGAGGGGGATCTGTAAATAATTTTGTTGGGACATGAGAATTGGATTTCAATATGTTCAAATAATCTCAGTTTCTATGGCTCCAAGGATACACTCTGCTCTGGAATGGGTTTATTTTAAGCACACACAGATATATGCAGCCAAACATGTATACTTGGTGAGCAAATGCTGAGAAGACCCTGATAGCACAAGAGGAAGAGAGAGACATCGCACATAGAAATTAAATCAAAAGCGAAATCTTCCTACGTGTTGCTGATTTCATTCTTTTTTTATAGAAATTTACAAGCAGTGAACATTGTGAGACACAATAAAAGAGTGATTTGCTCTTTCAAAAAGAAAGGACAGTATTGCCAATATTGCTGCACATTGCTTGAGCGTCTCAGAGACACCAGATACAAACATTACAGCACATTAAGCAGACACAAGAGAGAATTACACTAGATTTTATCAATACTGACACACTAATGAAGCAGAGCCTGGCTATTTCCTTCCAACCATTGGAAAACATTGGCAGCTCCAATTATGTTGTGAACAAGATTGCTCATTACACTTCTGTTTTCCATTTATTTGTGCCCATGTGACTACAACAGAACATTACACTGTCTTTAGTTGTGTGCTGAGGGATATAGAAACACTTCGACGAAAGACACCACGTTTGTCTATATATTAAGAATAAACTATCTTTTATAGATAAGCTAATTAGTGATTGGGGAACTTGACAAGCTGTCTGTCCAAAACAAAGGAAAATGTCTTTTAGTGGAGACGTCTACTGACAATCTCTGAAGAATACTGTACTCCCACTCACATGAACACAAACACAGAGGTGAGTCATCTGCATACCTTCTCAGACTCCCCTCTGCTGAGGTTTCTATGGCAACCATCCAAGTCTGTGGTTGGCTGGTCACTGACCCCTCGTCAGTAAACCCCAGACTAAGCCAGGGGGAGGCAAGACAGAGCCATGCTATCTTGAAAAGATAGTTCACTATTCAAACTGTTTGGTTCCAAAGTTACTTCCCGATGTAGTATATAATGGAGCCCCTTAAGGTACACGGTGGTGGGAAAAATAATTTTTGCTTTCTTGGAACGATTGCGAATTTATTTGGGTTCAAGTTCAGAAAGCATTTCCTGTTTATACTGTAGTGTATAATGTACTTAACTTCTTATGATTTTTTTAAAACTGGTAATTCCATAAAGACATAAGGTCAATGCTTAGTTCAAGGCATGAGGCTGTCATAAGTGAAAGGCACTTGAAAAGGATATTAAGGGAGAACGGGTCTTGGGGGGAAAAGGTCTGTTTTCTGGAGTACTCTGGGCAACTTAACGGAGAGATGGACTTGTTAAAAAAACATTTTTAATCCTACAATGTCCAAGGGCACTCATTTTGCAAACCAACTTTATCAAACAATGCCCATGGGCAGGTAGGTATCTGCTACAGTGGGTAAAGTTCATGCTACCAAATATCTACAAACGATGCAAAACATTCCCTACAAAACAGAGTTGCGTTTGGAGTTTAGAAAATTGACTTTCTCTTGCCAAGACGTATAGTCTGAATCTAAAGCATATGAAAGGGGAAAAGTATAGAGAGAGATGTTCTATTACTTCTGGTGAGTACATGAAGTGTGTATGCTTTCTATACTTTGAGATCCCGTAAAGAAGTGCCAGGGAGATTCTGAATAGGAGGCATGGCATGGAATTAATCCAGGTTGGTCATGTGTTTATAGTCTCAGCAGTCATGCCTTGGCTAAACTTTTCAGAAGGTCTGGCCATGCAAAACTATCATAACAATGACAATGTGGTGGAGACTATCTGTCCAACTTCGATAATATTGTTTAATAATGTGAAACTTGTGAAAATGTGTCGTTGTTTTGAATGGTAAAACTGTAAATGAAATGTTGACTGTAATGAAATAAAATTACTCATAGTTACCTAAATTAGAAAAAGATCTGATAAGAGATGAAAAAGCAGCCAGCATTCAAGATGTAAGGAAGAAACGAAGACATACAGCATTAAAAAACACACACAAGCGTTTCAAGTATTACTTTACTTAAAATGTTACTTTTGGCACAGTTTCAGAAGGGGAGTAGATGGGAAGAGCTGAGTTAAAATTATGTCCAATGCATCTCTTTTTGACTTTTCTAAAGGTCATTCTCAACCCTTGAAATTATAGCTGCACTGCCTTGAATATTATACATTTCTTTTTTTATTAATATAACTTCCCCTCAGGAGGACTCTCTTTGAAAAAGGGGACAGACGGCTTATTCATGGATGCCATCATGAGGGAAATGTAAGCATCACTCTGGCTCAATAAATTGAACAAATTAACTGAACAATCCCTTCTCAATGCACTATGGGCTGAGCACTAAAACTAATGCACACTCTAAGTGCGCAGGATTACGTGAGCACCGACCCTTGAGTTCACTTTTGGGGATGGAGTATTTTGCATCTTTTCATTCAGTGACAACCTCCTCTCACTTTCTGTCAATAAACCATCTACATAAACCAAGGCTGTGACTCCAAGTCCCTGTAATTAATTTTAATGGAGGTCACTGGAAAATGTTGTTATCTCTTCTTCTAGCCCTTGACATGGCCGCCTTATCTGGTTTTTGTGAGAAAATAAAAGAGACGACACTGCGTTAATGGAATCCTGTTAGTGTGATCCTATTAAAAACAACCTTTGAAACAAAGTATTTGGGGAATGCTTAGAGCTTTGAACGAACAATTTGAGATTGCAGTCGGGGCTCAAATGGCACTCTCAACCTGAGAGACTCCACAAAATGAGCTGCATATTCTAACAAACACATTATGGAATACATAAAGCAATCGATGTTGAAGCTGTAGCTCTCTAATTGTAAATACCAGTGACCCAGCAACACAAACAATCTCAGGTCAATAAAGGAGGCTGAACCGCATGTGACATTTACAAAATGGCACAAGCAACTGACCTCAAAACATAGAGATTTTAATGTGCAGAAAACACACAGGAATTCAGCCAATGCATCCTTCTATTTCTATGTGCTAGTTGTTGAAAGTGGAAAACAGTTACAATCTTGGTCTCTAGAGCAGACATCTCTCAAATGTATCATTTTGGACAAAATGTATTCAGTTTTTTGCTATCGATTTCTTCCAATTCATAGTGATTTCTTTTTAAGTTCACACTACATACCGGTACTTTGTTTTAGGCATAGACATTGTAAAGCACTTGTAATTTGTTAAGTACCATATTAATTCTTTATACCGTCAGGTGTAAATGGTTGGTTGCTGATATAAAAAACAACAAAGCTCAAAGAATAATGGAGCCCCATGGGGCAGAATGTACAAAAACTCTTTGAATAATGGTTATGAGAACATGGATTAGGTTCGATCACAATATTTGAATCTTTTTAATAAATGTTCGAATTGATTAATTTAATGGTTGCTGTCTGCTCATTTTTTTAATTTTCTTTTGTTTCTCAGAAGCAATTTCACTTAAATATGAAAGTTTTTCCAAGCTGATCAAAACAGAATAAATACAGGATTTTTTACTGGCAGACAAAACAAAAAAACAAACTGAATTTTTGGAGAAGAAAAAAAACAATAATGGCTTTTTTAGCTATAATAATAGTGTTGTTCCACAATAATGGTGGTGTTCTGCTAATTTTGTCATCACACCCCTGAAAAATAATATATGGTGTAACTGTGCCGCAAAACTTAAATTCATCGAATTGCGCTGTCAAGTTTAATTTTTTCTGAAAAATGTGAACAACACAAAAGCATTTCTCCAATCATGGTTAACGGTTGGGTGTGAATTTATTGTCAAACAACTTGTTTACACTTTTTACATCATAATGACAACAGAAACTTTCCAAATTACCCTGATCGATAGGCCAAGAAATAAAAATTTTTTGCAATGATAAATAAAATAAAAAAAACTGTACATATACAGACCCAACTCTGGCTAGACAGCCAGTCACAATCACTGCAATACATTACAACATATGATTGGACCTTGTCTGGATCTCAGAAAATTGCAGCAGATGAGCCAACACAATTGCCCCTATGCCGGAGTGTCCAATCATTCCACGGGTTTTAATTCCAAGTCTTTCTTCATACACATACCACTCAGTAGTCCATCAAATCAAGAGGACCATATTTAGAGTCATCAGTGGCTAAAATGTGCGGAGCACTGGCCCTTTTGCAATTACTCCCTGATGCATACTATGACATCTGGGCGATGGCTGTGGACGTGGGTCATGTTCTGTGAACGTATTACATGCCAGAGACAGATAAGTGCCAAAATTTGCCCAACATTTTTAGTTGATCGAGATGGCACCATTGATGCAGGGTCATACATTGTGAAGCCTATATAAGCTGATAAAGATTCTGTGATTGTCATCAAACTCTTACGTCACCACCTGCAAGGTACAGCAGACACCATGGCTCAAGATTCATTGTCTTACTATTTGATCTTTCATGCTCAACTCCTACACCAGTTTGATTCGTTTGTGTTTGGGAATTTACTCATGTAGGTACTCATTTCATCAAGATATAGCACAAACCACTCTCTCAATCATTCTCTGACCGCTCAACAATCCCTCTCCTCCTTATGTCTGTGAGTCCCTAATGAGGGTCAAAGAATTCTACTGGAGTACCCCTCAAAGTTAGCTAGTCAAGCTATACCCTATGTAAACAAAAAAAAATCATAAAAAAATGCATTTAAGACTTACTGTTTTTTTTTTTTTTTTTTTTTTTTTTTTTACAGATGAAGCCATAATAGAAAGCCAAAGTCGGATAGCCAGAATCAGAAAAAAATGTGCTGACATCTGAACTCCATTTGTAAAAGTAGATATGTATACAGCAAAGCATGTCATGTATTTACAGCCGAAAAGAAAGTTCAAGGGAAAAAAAAGGATGTCATGTGAAAGGCTTTGACCCAAAACACATTACTTTACAGCCATTCATCACTATCTTCATCTGCACACACTGTTTACCTTCAGCAAAGACTTTCCATTCAATCATGGGAAACTCACAAATGTGCATTTTTCACACAGATAATCCAGTACACACTGACTTCCAGGAATACACTTGACAAAAGACGAATGTAGCCATTTCAGATCAGATACGTACTTATGCCTTTAAAATTAATTTAAAAAGATGTGTATCTCTTTATTTATTAAGTCTCGGCCTACTTTCTTCTCATTAGAAATGCTAAAACGTGCCTTTTGAACAGAATCTTATGGTTTGATAGGATTTAGACAAGTTCAGTGGGTGTTATGGGTGAAATGTTGGATACATTTAAATGCCACACGACCTGAAAAACATTTATGTTAGGATGAAAATATGCACAAAACAGTTGGAAAGTAAGTCACAATGATTGAGGAAGACATAACAGGTTGTGCTTATGCACAAGGATACCATCCAAAAGACAATTCAAGCAATAACTAATTAAAAGGTTTAGCATCAGGCAGTAATGCTTTTACATTCCCATGCACTCAATCCATCTATTGGGCTGTGTGTGTGTGTGCGTGTGGTAAAATAAGTGAAAGAATGATGATTGTCAGTGGTTCTCTCCATGGGAGTATGTTGACCTTAGCCAGTAGAAAGCTTAGATTGTGCACGAGTTGAGCAATGACATATCAGAGAAGCTTGCTTGCATGCATGAGTGCAATTGTCTGCTGTATGACCAACGTGAACCCTAGCGGCTTGTGCACCAAGGTCACAAATTCCATAATTCTGGCTGGAACACATAGCAGAGGGACAATCACTGCTGTGTGGAAATAGAATTCTAAGTGAACTGGATAACTTTTCCACTATTTAAAATTTACTCCATCCATCCATTAATTCATCCTTTTTTCATTACAGGACAGAGCTGCAGGTCCATGGTTCACCCTGTTAAAAAAAGTGTAAATTCACATAGCTCTGTGATTGGTCGGTTAGGTAGCAGAGCATTTCTTGAGTGATCCATAAGCGTCTAAGCATCTCCAATACCAAAACATACAAATCACTGAACGATGAAGTGTAGAAATATAACCACCTGTATGATCGACCAACTACAAATATTGTCAGACGGTAGCTAAATAAGATATGCGACAAGAAATCAAAACACAGCTAAACACTGCCAACTACAGTTTACTAAGTGGTATTGCAGACAGGCTCTGCATGCTGAAGCTATGCCATAGACTTGATGCAAAAGTACAAATTGGACTTTAGAGATGTTGTCAGTCCCCTTAAACACACCAGTTCAAATCCTTAAACGCCCAATGGCTTGTTTGGTGCATGCAATGAAACACATGTAACTAAAACATGGAAGGCTGCAGCAGTCCAACTTTGGGTACGCATGGTGCGAGCAAATGGTGGCGAACATTAGTCCTGAATGACTTGTGACCGAAGGATGAATGCCGTCTAAGTCACAGTGCAGAGTCTTTAAACTATGTACTGCTTCGCAAATAGAAGCAGCTCGAACTAAACAAATAATTGGTTTGCCAATGACCTTTACTATAGATGCTACAAAATTACATTGTACAATGACATGGAAGCGGCTGTGATTTTAAAAGGAAAAATTATCTGGTTTTACAAAGAATCTTTTGAAAAAGTACACAACTCTTTAACAAGTTAATACATTTGCGTCAAAGATCACTCAGTTTGCACTCGAGTATAAACTTTAAGCATCGTTTATTAGGCCAATACTCTACAGGGTCAATCATTCCAAATCTAATGATCATGAGAATGAGCTTAGAGTCCACATGGATAATAAAGGAGAAGAGCGTGGGAGTCAAGCTAATGGCAGGAAACTGAATAGCCCAGTGATCTCCTCCAGACACTCTTTAATTAAGTAAATTAGAACTAAAGCAACTCTGTCTCTTTCATCAAAGAAGCTACAAAATTACACAAAAAAAAATTGTGTTGCAAAGGTTCAACACTTCCTTTAAAAAAAAAAAATCAAGGAGAACCACAGGTTTTTCTTTAAATAAAGCTTTATTTCCATTTGAAAACTTTACACGTTTAGTCTGTTTCCGCTTTCAGTCTTAGGAAAAGATTGAAAGCTGAAACAGACACATTTTACAAATAGTGTTCTCTGAAAGAGCCATTCCAAGTAATTCAATCTGACAATTAAAAATTACAAAGCTTTAATTTGCTGTACACCCGGTGTCATCTACTAAATGGAAATAAGGATGCCCGAATCACTTTCCATCACTGAATACATTTTAAAATCTCAAGCAAAACAATAATATCCCATCCCATTACTACAATACGATTTCATCTACTAATTACAAAATGAAGTGTGCTCCAAAATGTATTAAATAATTTTGAGAAAGCATTACCAGCTAATAACTAGCTCAGCATGGAGTTACATGAAATCAGACATAAAATAGTTCTTAGAGACACAATATACATGTCATTACTTGCCTTGTGGAATGCTTTAGTGCTACACCACACGAGCACGATGCGTGAGGCAGATACAGCAAAGAAAAGAACATGTTCAGACTCTTCTCCACCTAGTCGTTACTATGAGATTTACCACAGAAAAACAACTCTGAAGGAAACAGCCAGACTGGAGGAGGTGAAGGCTAGGTTGGGGTTGTTCCTGAAGATGTCTCTGTGATCAACTCCTCTTCAATCTGTTGCAATGCATTCGGCTCAATTGGAGACGGAGGAACAGACTGGGATGAAAACAAGAGTCTTTCCTTTATTTTGCTTCTTTTTTTTAAGTCACATTTAGTTTCTGTATTATTTTCGTAAACTGTTAAAGACACACATTACACTGAATGTTTCACGCTAAAATATAAAAGGTCATCCTTTTGGTCAAAACCCACCAAACACCATTGATTTAAGACGGTAAATGTCAAGCATCAAACCAGTGTTGACAGATTCAATTAAGATTATCTTGAATGAGGATTAAAGATCCCCGAAGACTGGAAATGGAGTGAATATATCAATTCATGCTCATATCGTGATTTCTCCAAGATTTACAAACCCTAGTGTCATCAAAGCAACATTTCTGCAGGGTAGGCAAATTCTGTGAATCAACACTTTCAATAAAATGGACAAATACAATTTCCCCCAGCACCCACCCCAAACAAGAACATGTCTCAAAGCTCTGCCAGACACACATCACTGATTCGTAGCGCAGCCAATGATCATGGCAGAAACTGATTAATGACTGGAAAACGAATGCATTTACATTATTGCGAGTGAAATCAATGTAATTAATTCTTCTCCACCTCATGAAAACCACTACTGTTCTCTGATACGACCATGTTTTGATGGCGACCCCTTTTTTATCGTAGTGTTAATGAAAAAGTGTCCACCCTGCCTTTAGTCCATTCCTCTGTCCAATTTCTTCCTATGTTCTTTATTCTACTAGATTATAACAAATTGTTGATGCCACTAATAGCACAGTCCACTTTCCAGAACTGTTTTCTCAGTTGTACATACAGTGAGGAAAAAAAGGATTTATTAGTGTGAACATTTTAATGGTATCTCAGCTATTTCAGTGAAGATGTGGAAGGGTATAGGCATGTTTTGCAAAGGGAGTTGGTTTAATTTTTCAAATGCATTTTTCTGGATATTGGTTTCTTTTTTTTCCCCCCCATCCGGGGTGGAGACAAACCTAACATTGCAATTATACTCTGACTATCTAACGACAAATGTTGAAAATCAAGTTAAGGGTCAAACAACCAAAATAAAACAGTTGCTTTATCCAACTGCTTTGTGGAATCAACTTTTAAGTGACTTTTACTTTAGCCTTAGCATCAATATTGATCCTGAAATCCCTCAATCAAAGATGTGCACGACTAAACTTCACAAGGTACTGCAAACCTTTAATCTGATTCATCACATGTATTAAGGTCTTTTAAACAAACAAACAAAAAAATGAAAGGAAATGATATTATCAGAAATCATTTGAGTATAAATTCCCTCTTAATATTTTGTGTCTGCATCAAAGGTCTAATTGATATAAAAAAAGAAAAGCTGATAGATAAAAAAAAAAAACATTTACTGTTTATTATCATTTCTAAAATGCTTTATAGATCAATATCTACATACGCTCTATAGATCGATTTCTACATACACTCATTTAATTCAACATTTATTTAAAATGAGAATTTAAATTGTTAAAAAAACATTTAAAAAAAACTACTAAAATGATCTGAATAGCTTTAGTTCCAAGTGTAATTAAAGCCAAAAGCCATTTAGAAACCTCATTAGTGCAAATCAAAGCACAGTGCCTCCAAAATATAACATTATGTGATTGCTCCTGCATACCTCTGCCTCTGCTGTAGCAGGTGTCGCAGAAGAGCTGTCTGTTTCTGACTCTGACCTGAGCTCCAGACTCAAATCCTCTGCCAAGTTCAGCCCTGCATCGGACACACTGCAAGAACAAGAAAAGAGTTAAGACGCTTTCCTTCTCATCCTCTACTCAAGGAAGCAGCCCCAAAGCATCCTGAACCAGTTGGTGATGTAAGCAAGTGATTTCCTCCACCAAAGCTAGATTGGAAAAGGTGAGAATTATTTTAGTGAGTGCCAAAGCATTATTTGCTGATGTGCTCTAATAGTCCTGTAAGAGAGTTAATAAACCAAGCAGTGCAGCTGGATGAACTTCATTAGCAGATAAAAAAAAACAGCGGCTAGAAAATAAAGCAAATAGTTCCCTTTTCAGAAAGGCCTGTGTGCTCAGTGCCAGGGGTCTCGTTTATAAAAGATTGATTAGAATCCAGATGACTGAAATTCTCAATACTCAAATTTGAAAGCAAATACAAGTGTTCCACATTCATTGACATAATAATTAATGTTAATTTTGTCACCAAAGCACACAATATGCTCAATAAAGGCACAAGGCGTGGTTCAGTATTGGTTCATCATTAAAAATGCCCTTGCCACAATCACTGCTATGAGTGAATGGAGCAGAATGTGGTGGTATGAGAGTAATTATTGTGATTTATGTTGTGAGTATGCATGAGCAGACGTCGGAGAGGTTTATTTAAGAGTTTGTTTTGATTGGTATCAAAATTGAGTTTATCACCATGGCAGTGTATGACATTGTTGAGTGGAGAGAATGGATCAGAAAAGTGATTTTTTTTTTTTTTTTTTTTTGTTACAAAATAGTATCAGCCCCTAATTAAACATGATGCCCTCATCTAGGGAGCCAATGAGTATGAAGAGTTGTTAGTTCACATAAAGCTTTATTTTCTTGTGTTATTGTTTATGTTTTGTTTAACTAATCATGTTTAAGATTTAAGTAATACACATCTCTTTCTTCATCGAATCTTAGATTCTGTGGTTTTCCAAACGACAGCCTCAAAATTGTGTTCAATGTCTTCCGCAGGGTAAAGAATCGACAGCTAAGAGTTTCCATGGAGCTGTGTACGGTTACTCAACATTAGAAGTCTTGTGCAGAAAGAGTGCATTTTCTGGATGAGTTTTGTGGATATTCATTACAAATAAATGAGACCCCTGGTCATGTGAGTATGGCAATCAGAAAACAGTCATTGTGTAAACCACAGTGTAAACATTAAGTGCTTACACTTTGTTGTTTGTTTCTATTAGGTTCTAATATACAATGCCTGTGATTTCTACACAAAAATAATGTGTATTTTTAGTTTTCGTTTTTAAATATTTGATAGTTATTACATTTGAAATTAGAAAGTGAAAGCTGTTTTTGGATGCCTGTAATCTGATTGGCTGCACCAGAAGTGATTAGTAATGTCCTGTTTGCCCAGATGCTGAAGAAGAAACTCCCAGGCTGTGTTTGACACCTGGCCTTTCTCTCTTTTTCCTCAGGCTCAGCTGAGCTCTGGCCTCACCTTGAAGCAAGCAATGTGAAAGCAGAGCTCCAGGGAGTCGATGAGCATGGCAGCTCCCTTCCCCAGAGGCTGCTGGCACCTGCAGCACAACCGCCTGCCACTCACCAGCCTACAGGCACCACATGCCAAAGTTAAACTCAAAAAGACAGAACTGGGCTGACCTTCACTACAAAAAAAAAAAACAAATCTCAACTGCATAGACTGACCACAAAGAAAGGGAAACTTTAGACTACAGTGGTATGCAAAAGTTTTGGCACCCCTGTACATTTTCATGATTCCCCTTGGTTAGTTACTTTGATAAGAAATGTCAGTAAAATAAATCATATAGGAGACAAACACGGTCATATTTAAGAAGTGAAATAAAGCTTATATGAAGTATGGAAATTGTGCAAGAATTTTTAAACAATATTTATGGAACAGCCAACGTTTTTTCCACAATATTTGTTAAACTATTTGCATTAGGGTGAAATTTACAGTAGACAACTTTTGTACATTTTCCCAAATTACAAGTTGAAATTGTAATTTGGAAGTATGAAATACACAATACACTATAGAGTCTAGAATGCATTGTAGGCCATTGGAATGTCCAGGTTTCTCCTTACTATATATAATAAAACGGATAAACAATGCAATAGTTTACACCAAAACCAAACATTTAAATGGTATTTTGAAATGCAGTACACTCTTCAGTATGCACTGAGGACATATTCCATATAAACCGCCAAATACCTGGAGTAAAGGGTAAGTAGAGTCTTCGTTCTCAAGAAAAAACAAGAGCTGCACTTATTGTTCACTTTCTGCATTTTACATTAAAATGCATTTACAAAAAAAAAACAAAAAAAACAAATCAAACATTGATTTATGTAAATACAAACATACCTTGAGCGCTGCTGGGAGTTTGGATGAGACTCGAGTGTAACAGAGTCATTCAAGTCCTGTTTGGGAGTGTTTGAGAAGATGGCAGAGCCAGGACCTAGACTGCTGCGGTGCCCGCTCCTGAAAGTACCAATGGTTCCTAGAGCAGAGTGAGGTCTGCTGGAGAAGCCAGAGGGGAAGGATTGTCGGGATCTCCAGCTGCTTGAGTGCAGATTCTCAAGAGATTCATACCTGTGATGGTACAGACAACATAAATCAATACAGATAAATTTAACGGAAAATACAATACAAATGTTAGATATATTACCATAAAAATATTCTGGGCATTGTTTTGTTTTTTTCAAGTAATTTTAACTTGAGCATTTTATCCCATACTCTGCAACATGTGTTTCTCCCAGGTGTGTTATAAACAGGAATATAGCCTTAATCTGATTGTCGTTTAGAGATGAACAGTTACAAGGTTGAACGCTTATGGTTTTCATTAAAACTTAAAATAGAGTTTCAGATGTATTATTCACCAAAGCATAAAAAAAGTGTAAGGTCTGTAATAGCATTTTAAGATCTGAAACAGATTTGATACAAGCACTGTAAAAATAAGTTTTAAAAACAATTACAAAACTTTATTAATTTATTTATTTTCCAACCCGTTTATTCTCTTTTGGAGTCACGGGGGTCTGCCAGTGCCTATCACACTGGGGCGAGCGGCAGGGGTACACCCTGGAGAGGTCACCCAGGGAATTTAGATTATTCAATTAACCTAACCGCATGTTTTTGGGATTGTGGAGGAAACATATGTACCCGGAGGAAACCCACGCAAGCACGGGGAGAACATGCAAACTCCCTCCCGGTAGGTCACCGGTGAGCCTCAAACCGGCAACCTTCTAATTGGAAGGCCACAGTGCTATCCACTGCACCTACAAATCGTTATAAGCATCCAAATTATTTCCTGAGTTATTATTGAAAAAAAAAAGTTTGAAGTTTCTTTCTAGCAACCTTCTGATCGATGTGCCAATAGTGATAGGCTCTTTGCTGATGCTAATGCTACGCTGGCGGATCCAGCTGTTATCAGTGAGGAGCTGCGTCTTCTTCCTCATCTCCTCCAGGATCTGCAGACGCTCCATCTCTGCCTGAGACGGCTGACTCCTCTTTTTTCCACTAGCTAATAACCAAGAAAGCACATAGGGAAGAGTCATTGGCTTTCAGTCAACAGAAATGCACAAACAAGAACAAATGTATAGAAAGCTGACCTCTAGAATCCTGTTTTTGAGAGCCTTGAAGCGCAGGAGAAGATTTTGACTTTGTCCTATGTAAAAATAAAAGTTTTAATTAAAACTAGAATAAGAGTAATACTTTAAGCCAAGTCTGAACATGATTCCCCAAAGCCAACATAAGTTTTTCAGAAGATTCAGTTTCCAGTGGCTCAGTCAGTGTGGTTCAAGCAAAAACTGACAATTGTTGATCTAAATTGCTTTGGGGTAAAGGGGTCTGCCAAAAGAATAAAAAGTGCCAAAAATATTATTTATTTGAAATTATGTTATCCTCTGTTAACCTTACATGTTAAAAAATTGAGAAAGGTATATTTGATTGTTAAAATAATGTTTTTACACATTACACTGTACAGTGTCATTGAAAGGCAGCTAAAATAAAAGGTATTAGTGTTTTAATTATAAATATATTAGTGTTTAACTAAAGCAAGCAACGAAGCTACAGTATGCAGATCAGTGAAAACTCCAGAGCAAAGCTAGAGAGCAAACTGACCTGTCTGAAATGGTCAGCTTAGCAAACCCATAGGAATCCTCTGAGCTGAAGCAGGCCAAAGCAAAGCAAAAAAAAAAAAAGACACAAGCAAATAATGAAGCAGCAGCGGTATATAGATAACTTTTAAACAAGAGTAGTAGTAAACTAGCTGAATACTATTTAAGACTTCATTCTACAAATCAACATTACATCCTAAAACAAATAAATAATTTCACAAAACACATTAACTAATGCAACATGGATATGTTGTGAATTTATGGCGTTTCCTAGTTTGGCGCCAAGATGACTGGGGTGTACTTGATACACAGTTTGCACTGAATGTTTGGAGAATCAGATCTACTCAACACCAGTACCTAATGCTCAATATGCTGTGTCCACTGTTGCCTCATGACTGGTTCGACAAGGCTCCAAAATTGTTCCTCACTCTCAGTGAGGTAAAGGCTCATTTCCAGCACAAACCTCTTTTTGTATTCTTTGCATTAGTGACTCTCTGTCTTTGAGGTTACAAACGTTATGAGGCCCGCACAGCCTGAGAAGGTCACTAACAAGGCGACCATTTCTGTGTTTACTGTGTTCTTTGGCCGTCCTGCTCAAGATCTCCTGGTCTTCAATTCTGAGTTTCAACACATCTCAAACTGAAAAGTCGATGAACCAGCCTGCTGAACAGGATCATTTTAAAGATGATCTCATAATACACCTTACTCCACAATCTGGTTTAATAAAGATGAAACTTGAAAATATAGTGGTGAGTCCTTTGTGAGGGATTCGTTCATAATAAAAACAAATATTCATAGTGACTCGTGAGGAACTACTACTCCTAGTGGATTAATTCTCTGTGCCTTACCGGAAATGGAAAAAGAAAAGTTCTTCTGAATCGCTCTTCAACTCCTTCATATCATTCACAATGATTTTCAACTGACACAGAACTCAGAGGTTTAAAAGAGAAGTTCAGGATGGTATTTCATGCGGTATAGTGGTGACATTTCTCATGTTTAAAACAAGAAACCAAACAAAGTGTTGATAAAAAGACACAAGTATTCTAGATTAAATTCCCCTATTATTATATTTCGCTGAATTTTGGGGTCTTTGTCATAACTATGTGCAGTAATCCTATTAGGCATTTTAGGGAATAAATATTTGAGTGCCTGTGTTTTAATGGCAATATGAGATATTTAAAGTTTTTTTTTCCTTTATTTCTAGCAACTCTTGTTGTTTTTCTTACCACTGAGTGTTTGTGGATGAATCACACTCTGCGTGTGCTTTTTGAGACTGGAGTCCTGCTGCGGTTTGTCTGCTTTCTGCTGCTCTCACTTTCTGACTGAAAGCCACATTCAATTGGTTAAGGAACGGAGGGGGGATGTGAGAAGCAGGAGTTCTGTTGGAAAGGACATCTGGGCTTTTCTGCTCCTTCCAAAAATAGGAAAAACAACTCAAATTTAACAATCATCTAATTTAACCAATTTCAACATTCAATTTTATTGTTATCTGATTGAAACACTCTATAAAATAAGAGCAATTTAAGAGATACAATTGATATCGAATTTAAAGGCCAGGGTTCACCAATAAAATCACATCTCCATGTTCACAACCCCTTAATGGATCCACATTACTACCATACATTTTTGCAACTGAACCATTATTCTTATGAAGAATCATTTACACATGATCAAAACCTCAGATGTTCATATCATGTACAGCAGCATATGCAAACATGTATATTCTAAAAAATAATGGTGTGAGATGAAGCATGAGAAATGAAAATACCTCAAGATCACAATAATGTTCCCCGCAGACTTCCTGCTGTGCTCTCCGCCATTCCTCATCTAATTTCTCCTGATCACGCCGATACTTCTCCTGAAAACAACACAACAAACACAATGTAAATTTAACTAAAACTCGGGTTTGGTTGACGTCATGTTAAAGTCAATCAATAAACGGCATCTGTACAGAGCATGCATATGAAGTCCAGAACATCCCAGGCACAATTGGACACAATCACTGTGTAAATGATGATATTGTTTTACATGATGAACCATGATGTGGACAGGAAATGTCTTTATGTGTTTTTGAATTCAATTCAATCAATGAAAAGTAAACCAAAGACTTACTATAAAGTTATTTTTTTTTTCCCCCCAAATATTACACAATATTTACAGAGAGCGTTGTGCAACACTTTTACAGAATTTTACTCTTAAAAACCTGAAGGAGGCGCTCTTGTTCCATCTGCCATTTCTCCTGTCTCCGTCTTTCCTCCTCATGGTCCCACGACCAGCTAGAGGTACTGCTGCTGATGGATGGAACCTGCAGCTGAAAAAAATGTAAAGAAATTATAAGGACATGACCCGAAAGCAGCATTTTTATAAATCAGAGTTGAATATTCAGAAAACAAAAAGGAGGATGTTGGTGACTCACATCAGAAATGGCAGACTCAGAGCCACCTGAAAAGTAGGAGATAAAGATCATCTTAACCACCAAATATTTAAATCAACAGATACACAAACAGTTTCCTGGCAAGATTCAAAATGATTCATAGAAAGACTGTTGCTAAACCCACTGAGGTAAAGTGTGTGTACAACAAATTCACACTTGCAAACTGGTAAGCAGGCTTCAAAACAACACACAACACAGATGGAAACATGAAAAATAAACATGCAGCTTTATTACGTGGCCAATTAAGGTCAAGCTAACGAGAAAAACTCTTTATCGAAGAGGTACAGCACACAGTAAGCCAAAACCACTTTAAATTACCACAGAGATAGACCCAGGAGCTAACAGTAGTGCCTGAGGGACAGAGCATTAGCATTAGCCTCAAAGACAAAGTGAACAGAAACCTGCTGAAAGGAAATCAGTGTCTATTAGTTATTAACCATTACTAATAAATCTTAATAGGCATATGTGTAAATAAAAGTATGCACAGACAACAAAACAATACCAAGTATCACATTACATATAGCAGGAAGACAGATATACAGCAGGCAGTTCTATAAGCTTCGGGGTAAAACAAAACCCATCTGTTTAAATTCCATTAAGCATGTCCGATACAATTTTGTTGCAGAATAATTGCAAGAATAAGCAGCAGTGAACCATTAGCCATGCATAGTTGATGTGCTAGTCAGAGTGAAAAGGGTTACCTCTCTGCATGAAAAAGTCTAACTTTCTCCAGTGATTTTTCAAAGATATGTGCTCATGGTCTAAAGCACAGATCAGTAAAACAAAATAAAAGAAGGTTCACATATATATTTGGGATTTCTTTTATATTGACCCTTAGAAGTCTGTTTTGATTTAAGTAGGTATGACAGAACCCATCAATTGTTACATTTTTTTTTCAAATATACTATGTAGGTTTCAAAATGGTTATTAGATTCGACATTTTTGGTTTTCAACGAACATTACAAGAGTAATGACACATATTTTTCAAGGTATATCAGATTAAATTGTGAGAAAATGTGTGATTGTCTTTCAGTTTCATTTCACAGATCACTTCTAGACCTGCCATCTAGTGGTGAAAAGAAAGGATGTAATCATTTGGAAGTACAACACCTGTAATATGGGTTAAACCAGAACAAGGGTGAGGGGAAAAAAACACTCACCTTTGTTTCCTAGAGCAACATGATTGTCCTGAAGATGTCCATTCACCACAGAAAGTGAACCCTGAAAACATAGAGTTCATGCTAAACGTTAACTAAACGCTGCTCTACTTGAATGCAGAACCGATAAAAGAGCTTTGATGATCAAAGTATTAATTTAAAAGGGACATTTTTTTCATAATGTTTAATGGCTATTTGTGTAATAAATGTAACATCAAATCATGTAACATAAATGACAAGTTTAGCAAATTAGCATTTTTATTACAGTCACTCAGCGGTTCAGTGTTGAGGTGTGTTTTCCAATTTAAATAAATACATTTTTTTTTATCTAGAGGGGTTTTAGTATAAATTTCCAACATTTCTACTAAAAGGTTTGAAAACAGGCTAATGTGGCTACAGTTGGACTCACATTAGCAGGCTGTCCGTTGAGCTGCACCTTCCCCTCAGTCTCAATTGAAGAGTTTGAATTTGTGCAGATGGGAAAATAATTCTCAGGATGCCCTATAAGTGTTGAAGTAGCACTTGTCAGATTGATGGTCTTATGGTTCTTGTATGGTAAGGAAGGGTGACCACTGCTCCAGTCTGTCCAGTACCCAAAACATACACCAGCAATACAGAAAAGAAGGTCATGAAAGTTCTACTTTGAATAATAATTCAACCATATAATTAACAGAACATAAACTTTCATTAAAGTGATCCTAGGGGATATTACAGAGCTTAATATAAGAGATCCAAATCAAGAACCCAGAGGTATGTTAAGATGGGACAGTGAGACAGACTGACAGACAGATAGACCACCTTCCCATAGTGCAAAAAAATAAAGCTTCAGGTTTACATCATTAAGTTCATAATCAGCTCACCATTCTGGCCGTGTCGCCGGATGTCCATCAGTAAATTTCCCTTTTGCTGTGCTGCATTCATGCTGCTCTTAAACTGCTCATAATTCATTTCATTCACCCTGCATCCACCCAGAGCCACAATTTCATCACCCTTCAATAGGCCACAAAACTCTGCCGGGCTACCTGTTAAAACATTTTTTAGAACAAACTGATGACTGGGTGTTAAAATGAGTGTACCATTCCATATGCCTCATTATACTGCAAATCTGGTTCAAAACAGTCCACTTTAATGTTACAGAGACATTAGTGTTTCTCATATTTCACATGGTCAACTCCTGCCACCGCACAAAGGACCAACAAATGTAGTTAACTTTGCTCACAAAAACAAACAATGAATTAACAGAAAAATGTTATTTAATATAAAAAAAAGAATTTTGTCTGCCAATATACATCAATTGGTTTTATTAATCCTTTTTTTGCTTTTACGGCCAATAAAAACTAAATCATGAGCATAACCTCAAACAGCAATAAAGTTTCTTTTGCAGGCATTAATTTCACCTTTAGTACAACCTTTAGGTTTCAATGATCTCAAGCGAGAATTTGTTTTTAAAAATGCTTGAAAGATTTCGCTCTGTGAAATTATCCAATATAAAGTAAATTTCTGAAATGAGAATCATAAAAATGATAAGAATATTAAAGGTACATGATTTCTATACATGTATATTGTTTGAATTTGAGCTATTTATTAATACTTAATGCACTTTTATTAACTCCTTCCTCCTCATATAACGAACACTACACAAGAACAAGTTCATGCATCATTGATGAGGCACTGCATGTAGGTTACCATCTTTAAAGCAATTCTAGGAATGCATATCCAACAGCTTTTTACCACAGTTCATCTCATAACTCCACATGATACGTGATATAAACAAAGACCAATGAACTCTCAGTCTGTTAGCAAGTATTGTAACTTCATTCTATACGTCGCCAGTGTGAGCCGGAGATTGTAACTAATTGAATCGGAACTGTGAGGAATATCCACTTTGCAGTAGATAACCTAAAGGACATGTTCAAAGACTTCTTCAGTTTAACCAATCAAACTAATGCACAGTAAGAAACACCTTCACTTCTCTATAAATCATTCATCTTAGTCTCACTCCACATGACTTTATAATGATACACTGTCACTGAACTAAAGCATGCTTTGCAATGTACAAAATGAAAACAGTTAAATGAAAAAAAAAGCCAACTCAACAAAACAAGATCCACAAAATCTAAACAGCACAAAAAAGGAAGAAAATTCCATAGAAACTAAACATAACAAAACTGATGTGACTCAGGGCTTGTTGACAGGTGTATCAATGTACATCTAGACAGACGACAGGTTAACTAACATCTTGTTTAAAAGCTTTTTCAAACTCGACATCCTACCTGCTTGAACAGATTGCACGCAAGCACCAGTTGAGTCCCAGTGAGCCTTAAATCCAAAGTCTCTCCCGCTGTTAGGCTTCTGATTCAAGCAGACTCGCATTTCACTTTGACCCACCTGAGAGAGTGAGGTAGAGAAAATGTGACGCTCAAGGATCCCATGACACCTTCTCCCTCAAGAAATCTGCCTCAGATTTAGCAAATTTACTGCAGTATTTTAAATTCTCTATTACTGGTCATTCTGTGTAATGTAAAGATGACTGGTAGACATCCATGTTGATATCCTAATAATTTAACAACACAATGCATCAAACATAATGTAAGAAGCGGTTATCTGAAGTACTCATACAGTCAAAATGCAAGTTTATCCAAGTAGAATGCACTGTTTTATTTGACCATCTGATGCTAATGGGAAAACTGGGGCACAGTTTAAGGTCTGTTTTCTCCATCTAGAACATTCCTGCATGCACCATAACTTTTATAAAAACAATAACAATCATTATATAACCTATATGTTGCATTTTCCTAATTGTTTTGTGAAGAGTTCTTAGGGTGATGTCGTGGATGGTATAGAAAAAAGGAAGCCTAAATTCAGTAAATGCTTTCTGCTCAGTGAAACCCTCACTTCCTGTTTCATTGTTTTCCAGTTCTCTAAAAACCTTCTGCTTCTACCTTCTACAAGAATCATTAACCCAGAGTAAAGAAGAGTTCTAGCTTTAGAGAAACGCAAATGTTTCATTTGTCTCTATTAGTATTATTTGGGCAGTTCTTCACCTGTGTTTTTTCCGCTCCTGTAATGGAACTATATCCATTGTGGTTCTGAATTAAATAAATGTTGCAAGTGTGTCATTATATATTGTTTTATATTCAAATATCGAAAGAGAGATTATTTATTTACATGTTATTCTCCTTTTCTTTTTTCAAGTCACTCCCTGAGTGATTCTGTGGTCACAGAGCTACTGTTATGTAGACTCTCCACTTTGTCATTTGGAAATTAAAATAAAAAATATATAATAAACTTAAAACCCTCAAATTGGCAGGAGTTAGAAAGAATAGCACAAAACATTACCAAACTCTTGCTCTTTTATTAGAGATATCACTGATGATTATTCCTATAATTGATTAATTAATTAATTGGCCAATTACTTTTATATTAGGTGGATGTAAATAATGAAAAAGGGAAATATAATTCCCTGTACATTGCACATTTTGAATTTACGTTAAGAATGCAACAATTTGGAGTTTTCATGTAGTATTTTATGCTTTGACTAAATATATTTTTGACAAGTTTGTCATAAGTTCCTCCACGCCTTAGATTAAATAACCAACTACAGTACTGATAAAAATTGATGAAATTACAATAAATACATAAAATCCTAAAAATATGACAATTAAAGAATACTAAAACCACACCAAGAACAAAAATACCATGTTGACAGTCATCAGTAATAGCCAGTCATGTCAAAAATTAAATTAAATAAAGAGTTTGGCTCAATTCTCTATTCAATTTTATGGAGGAGGGGGTTATACTGCTGCCTGTCTCCAGGTGCTGACGTATTCAGATTTTTATTATATCAATTACAAGTACAAGTCAGGGTTTACGCACTATATCGCAACAAGCCTCCAGGAAGGATCTTCTCCAACATCAATAACCACTGAGACCCAGAATAATTAGTATATTCTACAAGGTAAATTATTTTCATACTCATAGAATGCCACTGATGGAATCATTTGATTGTTAGTCTCTGATGAAACCTACCTTAACATCAGAAGATTTTTGTGTAACCGAAGTGTCTGTGAAGACTTTTCCACTAAAAGAACTGAGTGGGGGTGCTGATGACCTTCCATCTCTGCTCTCTTTCTCAGGGCTCATTGTAGGAGTGCTTGAACGAAAGTGACCTGTATCACTGGGGTCTGTGACCTTTCCTTGACCACAGAGGAAAGATGGGACCAAGGAACGCTCTCTGTGTCCACTGACCAGGCTTTTATGAGAATCATCCATCTGATGAAACCAGAAAAAATAAAACAAAAATTCAAAAACTCTTGCCCAGTTCAACAGTTTCCACACATTTATTTCTGGATTCAAGAAAACTACATAATACACAGAGGGATGATGTTATAAACTTGTGCCTAGGAAAGTTTAAGACGCATGTGATGGAAAAGTACACCTACACACGACAAGTCAAAGCTCAGGTTTCACAAAGCACCAGGGCGGTAGTAGTGAACGGATTCATTATTGATAGGTCAGCCGCTATAAGATCAGGTGATGAGGAGTAACACTAGACTTCACATGTGGAAAACTACATGAATTACCAAACCGTTCCCATCCCCCACTTTTTTATCAGAAACAGTGGGACATCCACTAGAATGTCATTCAATGTCAATGTAGAGAAAATGTTAAATGCTAAAGAAGATCTGGAGAATATAATTCCTTTATCAAAACACAAAATTATTCACACATTTTAAATGAGAAGAGCAGGTTTGCCAGGAATGGGATGAATTTAGGAAATTACTAATACATGACTTAAAATTGCATAAACAACCAATTATATTTTACTGAATATATGAAAAATAATCCATTACTAGACACTGTATAATATACAACACAAAATAAAATCAAGTTTGGCATTAAATATAACTTAAATAGTCAATATTACACTAATTTCAAAAAGTTTACAAATCCAATCCAAAAAAATGCATTTTTACACATTAAAAAAACTGACAAGTTTGTCAATTTATCAAGTCATGAACGTATAAAAAATATAGCACAATAGCTATACACAAGCATATTAGCTACATGGGCTATAAATAGTATTGGGTTTATTTCCAAGTCACATTTGTCACAATAAGTGGCAGACTTAATCAATTTCAAAGACTGCTGTACTAGCCTAAAAGCAAAGTGTTGATTTAAAGGTACATCAGAAGGATTTTCAGCATTTCACTTTACATTGTTTTTGTAAATACTTTGGGCTTCTTTTGGGAAGATATATTACATTTGATATCTATATATATAGTCTTTGAGTAAATACCTCAAATATTATGTGCATAAAATCCTTTTTTTTACCATTTTAATTTGCCTATTATGAGGGACTTGCGACCTATACAGGGACCAAGAGACCCCCGTGACCCCGAAAGGGAATAAGCGGGTTAAAATATGAATGAATGTATGTGATGTCACAACAGTAAGCAACAAAATCTGACCATCACAGTCACTTTCAAGAATTCAAGCTTTTGTGCCAGTACCTAGTCTAAGGTAACACAGAGAAATTACCCGAGATAATAACCAGTGTGCAAAGCAAACAAATGCTTCTAATAAAACACTTTGAAAAAAATCTAATTTGATTCTGAAATCATCTTTAAAGCAACCTGAAAGATTGGCAACCTACATAGCAACCTACCGAATATGCTCTGGGCAGGGAGGACACTTTGGAGGGCTTGGCTCCAAATGGACGTGGAGTAACTCCAGTGGACAAGCGTGAGCAGCCTTCTGACCTTCTGAACCCCCTGGGCAGGGTGGCAGAAATGCGTACTCTTCCTGCGTAGAAGCTCTCTAAAGATGCAGGGCGACAGCTGAAGTCTGGCTTAGTTTCTGGATCCAATGGAATCTGTTTTTTTTGCTCAGTATCTGAGACTTCCCTAATGAGCTTCTGGGATAGGACAGGTGATTCCTCCTTGACGCCTTGAGGTCCATTGTTGAGGGTTAAAGCCAAGGTGGACCAGGCCCCACTGCTGACACTGGAGTCTGGTTCACTCATGGGTCCAGGCATGCCAAAGCTAGAAGACAGACAGAACCAAAAGGTCTGATATGCTGGCAGAGCAGGAATTTAAGGATAGCCCAGGAAAGCACATGCTGGATATATGTGGATAATAGACATTTGATAGTTAGACCTGTGCTCCCACCTCTCTACCCCCACCCCTTCCACATCAGAACAAGTGGTAAACATGACCCATTTTAGGCTCAAATTAAAGGTACAGTATTAGGTTGACGGTCACCGCTGTGGAGAGTTTAATCCAGAAAGTAATTACAGTTCAGCATTTTTTAATTAGCTGAAATAAGTAAGGTTAAAAATAAGGAAATAAATAAGGTTAAAAAAAAAATACACCTCCAAGCAGCACAAATTCTCCCCATTTGCTTTTTTCACACGGTTGTCATTTTAAGAATGAAAGAGATGCTCCAGTGGAAAGAAACCCGGAAGTCGAGGTAATCATCAATGGCACTAATAACAAACCTGGAACTATTGCTCAGATATTTAATGATTTATGTTGAAAATTGAGCTGAAAATAAATGTTGATTCTCACAGGCTGCTATCTCTTACATCTTTCAAATTGCAGTCACATAAAATTAGCAAATAAATCTTCATGATTTGTGCAACACAATGCTGTCGGAAGTGTAGGTGATTTCGATGTCTTCATGGGTGGTTACAGACTCCTAGCCAAATGATATACAACTATTAAAACAGATAGTAAAATGTTGTATTGTGTCTAGATGTTGAAGGGAAAAAAACTCCATTCTTTTCTAATTACAGTGGATTTTATTTCTTTTAAATGTTGAAAAAAAATGCTACATGTACCTTTCTACTGGCAAGTCAGTAACCTGAGCAATCCCAGCAGCACTGGAAGCCTGTTCAATCAACTCTTGTTCTTCAAGCTTCCTCTGGAGATCAGAGGTTGCAATTCGCCGCCGGGTTTTCCACTTGTTCAGGTCCTGTAATGATCAGGTAAAAAAAAAGTAATAAAAATTTAAGTGTGAAAGAGCAAGCAACCTAATACTAACTAAAAAATAATAATAATAAATAGAACAATAGTTCCTGCATTAATTAGTGTTAAAAACGTCACAATGTTTACAGAGTCTGAACTGATTCTCTTCCCATAGTGAAACACAGTATGCAGAATTTAAAAATGAGAGAGAACAGAACAAGTACCTTGCATTTATTCACCTGCAAGTTTGCTTCACTTAACAACCTAACTTTATTCCCCAAACCCCTAAGTTTTCCCTTTTCTATACTCCAGATAAAAAAAATCTACTATCTTGAAACTTTTTCCAGTTATAATCTTCATATTTCAGAAACTCTTCATATTAGGCCCACTCACTTCATGCCACTTGGCTTCACTTTCCTTGATTCTGTTCCGCATGCTCAAGAACTGCTCACGCTGGACCATCTGAAGAGTCAAGGGGTCAAGGGTCATCTCTTCAACAGACCTCTGCTGAACAGAACACGACCCCAGTGACTCAAAACTGGAGCAGTTGTCAGCCTCTTGGGGTATGGGTTCCAGGGGGATGTCACCCATTGATTTACTTCTGTAAGGTGGGGATAGGCTTATGTCAATCGTAGGTTTACATCAAGTCTGATCATGAGAAGTCAGAAATATTCCTGTGGTGGTTAGTAAAAGATTTTAGAATGTGCTGTAGCGACATCTAGAGGTTAAACACAGAAGCCATGGGGGCATTGCAAAAGCCATTGAACCAAGCTGCTTAACACAGACCTCAAGCTTCCTCAATTTTTTCTTGTGAATAAAACGCATCCAATTGAAATTTGAAGATAAAAGGAAACAATTACTTGAAAAGCCAAACCACTTCATAAACCATTGCGCAAAGACAAAAAGTGAAAACACATCTAAATGAAACACATATTCAACATATTGCTGCATCAAGCAATCCTGGCAAACGCAGAAAAATAAGGCAAATATAGGACATGCAAAGATAATAAACACTCACCCTGTGTACGGAAAGTGTCTCAGGGGGAATCTGAGAAATAATGACATTTCTGGTTGTAAAAAGGTCTCATAGTGTATTAAAAAAATTAAAGCTTTTTTTTTAAGTCATTTCCTGTGCAGTGACAACCAATTTATTTTAAAGCTTTGGCAAACAACTTCATCAACCATCAAGCTTTCAAAAATTGGTAAAATTTGCTTGCTCGTATAAGAACCAAGAGTTCCTTTAGTGTTCCAATAATGATGAAACAACCATTGAGATCTCTATAGGAGAGCAAACTATACCGACAACAAGAGGTTCCAGAGACTAAATAAAGCAATGAATTTTAAGCAGGATTTGAAGGATTTTAAGCTGTTTTTATTAGGCCATATAGCATTCAAAAAAGTGTTAAATATATCAGGGCAAGTCATCACTATTCACATTCACAAAAGTAAATAATAAATGTAAAAGGTATCTTATGAAATTTTTTACAACATTTACATCCTGTTTTTCCAATGTCAATTTTTTTAGCAATGTTTATTTTCCTAATTTTTGCTTTCACATTTCATATCTTTGGCATAAAATGGGTAGGTTTTAAGTAAAGAGGGTGTGAGAAAAATATTTATAGCATAAAACTGAAATCAGGTCTTAGACACTGTACTACAGCAGTAATTCTATAATAAACATTAAGTAAATAAAAAGGTTGTTTAGACATTTCAAAAGTACAATTAAACTGATTCAAATACATTTGAATTTTAATAAAAAGAGTTTAATTTTCTAAATTAAAATAGGAGTATAAATGTAGATCCTCTTTAGAAGCTCTAGGTGAAAACTGGTAGTGGTTTTCTAGGTTCAATTAATTTGCATGTCCGTATTCCTCTTTGTCTCACTTGACATCACAATATACAAATTAAACATGGGGTGTTTAAAGCTTTGTAAAGTGTAATGAATTACACAGAAAAGGGATTTTTTTTTAATGTAAAATTAATTCAAAAACATAATACCTACAGTTGCAGCGCTAAGAAAGCTGCATTATATTTAAAAAGCTGTTTTGCTACCAACACAGTGTGTGGAACATGCTCTATAAATTATAAGCCCAGCACAGTTAGTGCGAATCACATATACATTAAGAAAGCTTAAGGAAAAACCCAGAAAGAGAGAAAGAGGGAGATGTTCAAAGGGTTTGGGAGGATTTTGGAGCAGGTGAACCAAGCCAAGGAGAGACGTCAAAATCACAGTCATCCTCAGAAGAAGTTGAGATCTTTCTGCTACAGGAAAACAGAGTCAGAGAGAACAAAGGAAAAAAAACTTCATTTTTCACTATCTCCATTATAAAAATTAATTAATTTCAGTATGACTGATTTTTTTTATATTTCTGAGGTTGGAATTATAATGCCTTGCCTCAAAGATAAACCAAAATACACGACTTATCATCTGCACTTCCATCAAAATATATATTTGTATTCTCTCATTATCAAAGAATCAAAAACGGCTCTGTGATCTCAGACAAACCTTAAACCCTGCATCTTCTTGTACCAAGGCCTGCGCTGGGAACCCAATCGGATGTTTTTTACATGTGCATCCTCCTCGGGGGTCCAGTATTTGGGTAGAAACTTGTCGGATTGGGCATTAATAGAGGTCTGATGCTCAGAGATGAGCACTCGTCGTGTGTAAAGATCATCAACCACAGGATCAGCAAACCCTTTGTCTTCATCAGAGTCACTTGTGCCACTGATCAGGAATCGCTGCAGAAACTCTTCCTCCATAGCAGCTGATTGACAGCCAGTGAGTCCATTTTCAAAGTGTCCAGAGGACTTGCTGCTTTCCAAAAAATACCATCCGTATGAGCAGAATCAATTGACTCCAAGTGGCACATGCGTTGATTGGCATGCAGGCAACGATGGTTATCGGCATGTTTACTTAAGCGTTATTGGAACACAGCAACCCCAAATTATGATTGTGAGAGGATTAGTGAAGATCATGACAATCCGTCCACAAAAATCCCAGAGTAAAAAACAAACATTTGGAACAACCAAGCACTTCTTGTGTATTAATATGCTAATACAAAGCCAATCTGTGACAAAAATGTAGTTCAAAAAAGGTTGGATGTTCAAAAGCATTAATATTAAGGCACCACGCTGAAATGTTAATCAAACTCTCTAATCTCTGACCTCGGAGCTGCCACTGCATCCTGCCGTGAGGCATCAGACAGGGTGAGCCATGACTTCATAGCACAGGGTGTCACCACAGTTGGTACCCTGGAGCTTCTGGGCTTTGAAGGGACAGCAAAGTTCATGGGCTTCACAGAAGAAACGGAGCGGAACCTGCGACTGGCTAGGTCGTCCTGCTCGAGGTCTGGTTCAGGTCGTTCCATGTCAGAATCAGTCTCACTGTCACTCTGGTAATTGCTCGCCAATTGGAGGAAGGCGGAAGCAGGGGGAAGGTCATGGCACAACCCACCCCCACTGTCACTATGACCAAAAAATAAGCCAAACAATCCACCACAAATCACAAACTGCATTCGCAGGTGGTGGTTTTCAAGTATCTCTATTTATGTTAAATATTATTCAAACATCAAATCAAAGAAGCTAATTTGTGAAAAAACAGCATTGCTAAACTAGAATTTCTACACCACGGTGTACTGAACAAAAAATAAAAGCGGAAAATGGAAACATTAAGATCCAATGTCCCATTGTGAGCTTAAGGAAGGGAATGTGAACCAAGAAGATAATTATGCAATGCCCTGCATCAATACTGGAATCTGATTGGACGGCTGGTGTTGATTGATTATTTAAACACATCAATATTTTAAACCAGTTTATTCCTATATTATCTATATAAATATGCTCTTTAAGTATTTTATCTATATAAATATGCTCTTTTTGTCTTCTTGGTCCCTTAATTTGGCAAATCATCAATTGTAGATCAAAGTTTTTGCCTCTGGACTGGAGGCAAAGTTTGATTTTCACAAGAGCATTTCTACAACAAAATGAAACAAACCATCATTTTTGTTCACTTTCTGAAGGGTGCACTTGCCATAAAACTATTAGTATGCCCAAGTCCTGTTTAAACACTTTTTCTATGCTTTTGGCTCATTCGCATTAATACAGCATTAAATGGTGTGGGGGAAAAGGTTCATTTGGAAGCAGATGGAGGCTCATGTTTATAAAGATCTGTCGATTTGACCAGGAATCACAAAACAGAGCTCCCTTCAGACAACAGTAACCACACAAGATCTTGCTTCAAGCAAACCTAAAGTCTTTATTGAACCATTTTTTTTTTATTGCAGGCATAAGCTTTGCAGAAGTTATCATCCAACTTTTTGCTTAGTAAGTTTCTGAAGCAGAATGACACAATAAAGTGAAAAACCTCATACCTCGTCAGATGAGCTGCATAACTCCCGCCACTCTGTTGGTATTCCTGCCTTTTCCTCCTGAGCACAGAAGGCACATGAGCCTTTTCTCTTGCGGGTACATCTCTTTTACTGCCCTCTGCCATCCTTAAGCATAGGTCTGCTTCTGCATCATAAAAAGTGTTTTTTGTAGGTTTATGGGGACATTTCTATGAAGTTCAAAAAAGAGTCCGAAATCACTCAGGTCATCGTCTCTCTTTTCAGACCAGTAGAGCCTGCAATATTCAACCACTCTTAATGCAGCGTCATTTCATGACCAAAAAAAATGACAAATCGTGCAAAATGTCATTTTAGTAGCATCTAAGCAAAAGGTATTTTTAAACAAATAAATAAATAATCAGTGATGACTCAATAGTAATAGCTGCACAAAGCAAATGTGATTAAGTGTAAAGTCACATATAAAGTGATGGAAGCCTCTCACTACATATTTCTAATTGACTAATTAATGCCAGAAATATGCACTTATTTATAGAGCTTACTTTGCCAATAAACTAATACCATTTGGTCAATTGGTATTCCTACTTTCAAACCAAAGAAAATCTTAGTACCATTATGTCAATAGTAAACATATTCAAAACTGTGGGCCTACAAATTATTCTATTTTCCCAATTACTTATAAGATGATTCATCTTATTTCACAAGCATCTGAGAAGAACAACTAGCCTCGCACATTCACATCACCCACTTCTGCTCACTAATCTAAGAAAGGTCCAAATTTCTAAATCTAAAACAATTGTAATTTCTAAATTTTGACAAACAATTGTAAACTGTTCTTTTAGTTCGTATTTTGTTGTGCCATAATTGCCTTCATTTATCCTTTTAAGGCATTCACCTGCTCATAAAGAACGCTGACCAATGTGCTGGGGTAGATTTACACACTCATCTTCATCTGGCAGTGGCTTTGTTACAGAAAGGAGAGGAATACTCTGGAATGTCACACTTAAGTGAATGCATGAGCTAAAGGACAACACTTCAGCAGCTAAACTTTCATTACCATGTGTTTGAGAGGCGCAATAGCAAAGTCACCAAATAAACAAGACACTGTAAAGTTTGGTCATAACAAAAGTATGCAACTCCATGTCTGATCGCATTAAAAAAAAAGACTTTCTAGTAAAGACTATACCGTTTGTTAACAAGTTGTTAAATGTAGTTTAAAGATGGCAAAATAATTGATTAATAAAAAAATTATATGAACGTTTTTAACACGCAATTCAACTGTAGTTCACAGACAGCCCAACATTTGCATTTGACCAAAGTAAAGAAGTCAAAGAAAAATTCCCCTTATTCTTGGATAAATGTTCTGTGATGGCAAACGCAAAAAACAATGATAAACATTCATTAAACACAGTGTTCTTACCTTCACTAGGAGCTTGGAGAGCGCTGTATGAAGCAGTGCCGAGCGTTCGAGACTCCATGGATTCCACACTCTCAACTGAATCTCCCCTGCTGTACCCTGACTGCTGGTCTGGAAACCAACCCTCTACAAACCCACTGTCTCTCACACTCCACCGAGACTGACCACTCTCTTCTAGAGCCTACCAAGAGGGCACAAGCATCATAACACTCAGTGGATTAATACAACAATTACAGCACTCTGAAGGGACTGACAACATATTCATGCTTGACCAGATCAGTTTAGTACAAGCCAAAATTATGAGGGTTTCTGGACTTGAATGGTGTCCTATCTGAGCACAAAATGTTCAAAGAGCAGGAGATTCAGTTGCAGTGTTATTCTTTGCGATTTAAACTGAGAAAACCAAGCTAGTCGGTCACTCTGGTACAAACAATTTAAAGTCTTGCAATGTTTAAGAAGAATAACATCAATGCAACAAGATTTTGTGATTAACTGATGCTTAATTATGAATTGCATGATGTGTTCCCTGCAAATATGTGACCCCCTAAATGGATAAATGTAAAAAAGTGCAAATGCATGCAGCATTTGCATGCAGCAGCTTTATGAATGCAGCGGACACCATATTTTGATTGAAAAAGTTGCATAGCCTATGCGTTATAGCTATAAAACAAGGAAGTATGTGCTCATTCTTAAAGTTTATCTTGCAAGTTTTGAGCTGGAAAGTTCTACAACGCATGCAGAAAAAAAATCTGAAATTCTCAAATACTACCTTTGACAAGGCAATTCCTAGTAAACCTTCAAAGGCTTTCAGGTTCAACTGTGGTCCAGTGTAACATGGATCAGACTGGGCCTTCCTTCCCAACCAGTATATGGTTATCAAAACCTACATTTGAATGAGGAACAAAAAAAAAAAAAGTTATTTTTTCATTAAAATATATCCTCAGCAACAGCTCAGAGAACTTGTTGGTGATGATGCATGTGTTTGCGTGAGGCATGAATGGATTCTGTGTCCCAGATTTACTCCTGTTCTCATCTAGAAAACCATGACCCTTCGATTACACAAACAGGATGCCAGGGCAGGAATGTGCCACATGTACATTACAATGAGCTCTCTGGTGCCTGTTAAATCTCTACGACCGTTTAAACTATGGCAATAAGTAACTGGATATTATGAGAAAATATCAATTATCCAGTAAACACTAATGAATACTTCAGTCGTTTGTTCAAATCCTGTAACATTAATAATTCATTTATATGCCTGTAATTCCCCTTCTTAAATAATAGATTTAAAAAAAAAAAACTGAGCACACTTGACTAAGCCAAATGTGTTTACTTTTATTTTTATGCAGCTTTTTAAATTAACATCATTGAGCTTTGAAAAGTGAATTGGACAAATTACAGGAGACCTGTACAGGAGTAACACATACAACACAAGTTAAGCACAACACCGCTAAGTCTAGAGACAGAAAAAATAAGATTCTTCAGAATCAAAATTAAGAAATAGTGAGTATTTACAAATGCATGCTTAGATGTCTAGCATCTGAAGTTCTCACAAACTTAAAAAAAGGGGTTGCTTAGCAAAAAAACTGGCGTGTTAATACATGTGATTAATTTGAAATATTTAAAGTGTTGAAAAAATCTTGAGAAAAGTCTTGTTATAATAATGTGTTACATTTTTTTTTTGCCTTTTCAACCATTTCACAAGTTTTCCTGTGGTCAATTCCACTTTGGTCATGTGACATTAGTTCTGTCACATGATCACTCACTGTTTCCCTGCAACGCAAATCTTGTGTTTGACTATCCGCTTGTTATGTCTGACGCCGCGCTGCGCTCCCAGGTCCTGGCTCTCCGCTCTCCCATTGACAGACAATTGTAAAAGGTGCTGAAACTTTGATCACACCAAAAACGCTTTAAATCAGTTTTAAATCAAGTGACATTATCTTTCAAGCCAACAGTTCATTTGGAGGATGATCATTTTATGCAGGTTTGTTGTTTACATGAGAAAATCTGTGTTACAAATTAAACAAATATTTCAAAATCAGATTTTGAATGTATGCAGTTTCTTTGTCTTTACAGTTGACATGAATTATTAACATATCCAAAAAGGTTCAGTCTTCCAATTGTGAGATGAAATAGATATTTTTTTTATTAATTGGCAGCACTACTTTAAACATATAATTCATGTGAACATCAACAGAACATGTAATATATATATATATATATATATATATATATATATATATATATATATATATATATATATATATATATATATATATATATATATAAACCAAGCACTGAGAAACAAGGGAACATTCATAAGAGATTCGAAGAGCCTACTCCTAACCCACAATAAATGCATTCATTTTGAGAGAATTCTGAACTCTATTAATGAATTAATAAGTCAACAATGAAACGTCTCTGAGTTATTATAAGTCGTGCTGCTCTGTATACACAATAAATCAGCTTGACCTGTATGAACATTACATTACACAAACTGATATGCAAATTATTTGCAAGACGAGAAGAATTTAAAACTTACATTTTTAAGTCTCCTGATGGTTTCTTCACGTCTAGAAGAAAAACACAACAAACATCCAACATGAGATTCACAGATCAGTTCCAGGGTGCACAAACAGAACCAGAAACTAAATACATCCCATACCACCCAATATAATTAAGTCATCGCTAAAAATGGACCTCAACTACACGCCTTGAGGTTTACAGTAACTCACTGGATACACAATCACTGGCACCTCTACACAATTAACGTTTTAACAGACAAACATCAAGTGTTCAATAGAAACAGTAAGCAGTCAAACATAGCATCATGGTTGTTCTCACAGACTGCTGACAGTAGGCATGTGAGCCATCTGTTTGTCTCTAAGAGCAGCAAAACATGCTTTTACAGGGAATGGATCTATTTTAACACGTGCCACTCATTACAGGGTGTCGTGTTTAATTAAAAATAGATCAGAGAGGCTAAACTAGAAAGCCAGAAGTGCACTTGATTATTAATGCTATAAAGAGAAAGTGAATCTTATTTTGTTGAGGCATAAGCAAACATGACCACAGGAACGCAAGCGGTCAAAAATAGAACAAATCCACCAAAACCTGCCCTTAGCATTTGGCTTGAAGGAGCAGTCATATAGAGCTAAATTTAGATGCAAGTTTATCCTGTCTTCATGCCTCTTGTACCTCAAATGAGCCAGTGGTGAGAAAATCAAGATCTCAGTGGGCAGACATCTCTGAGATGATACGGGGAGATGAAGTGCTCTGGAGTTATGGGCAATACTTCAATCAAATTTGCCAGGAATTTTTAAAAAAGGGACTTCACATTACACAGCAGGGTTTTTCTGCCCCCCTTTATTACTTAACAATGGATCCTAAAACACTGAGCATCCGGGACTGGCTGACCACTGAGAGACTTTTATTCACTGCATAATTGCTGTAAAAAGAAAAAAAGAGCTCTTAAAATTCATGTTTCAGTTTTACCAAGTTCTCAAACTTAGTTTATATAATCAAACTTACTTACTAATATATAGGGTTTTTTATATAGTATCTTAAATATTATCACATTTGGCATGTCTAATATAATCTGTATATACTAAATGCAAGCAAGTAAAAGTTGGTGGGATAAAAGCTGATTACTGCACACCAATTAAAGACATTTGACCAACTAAAAATTCACTGGCTATGATTCAGTTGAATTCATTTAAATGTAATATTACTGGAGTTTCAAATTGTTTGCAGATGACATTGTGATTTGTAGTGAGAGCAGAGAGTAGGTTGAGGAAAACCTGGAAAGTTGGAGGTCAGCTCTAGAAAGAAGAGGAATGAAAGTCAGTCGCAGCAAGACAGAATACATGTGTTTGAACGAGAGGGAGGGAAATAGAACAGTGAGGTTACAGGGGGCTGAGGTCAAGAAGGTGCAGGAATTTAGGTATTTGGGGTCAACAGGCCAGTGTGACGGGGAGTGTGGAAAAGAGGTGAAGAGACTAGTGCAGGCAGGTTGGAGTGGGTGGAGAAAAGTGTCAACAAGAATCAAAGGAAAGGTGTACAGAACAGTAGTGAGACCAGTGATGATGTACGGGTTGGAGACTGTGGCAGTGAGGAAGAGACAAGAGGCAGAGCTGGAAGTAGCAGAGATGAGGATGTTGAGGTTCAGTTTAGGAGTGACAAGGATGGACAAGATTAGGAACGAGCACATCAGAGGGACAGCTCAGGTTGATTGTTTTGGAGACAAAGTCAGAGAGGCCAGATTGAGATGGTTTGGACATGTGCAGAGGAGGGATAGTGGTTATGTTGGTAGAAGGATGTTCGAGATGGAGATGCCAGGCAAGAGGTCAAGAGGAAGACCAAAGACAAGATATATGGATGTGTTGAAAAAGGACATGAAGTTAGTTGGTGCAAGAGTAGAGGGTTTGAATGATTCCACATTTTTCAGGCCATTAAATCATTCACTTTCTGAAATGTTTTTTTAAATGTAAAGCATAAATTAATGCATTCTGCATTGTAGTGAAATAGACAATGGACAGACATTTGCTGAAATTCGCAATCACCAGAATCTTCTGTCTGCCCATGAGTCGGTTTAAACCCAAGTAAAACGCCATTTATTTTACTCAAGAAGAGAGAAGCTTTTCTTTCCCCATCTGTGAAACCATTCCTTTGTGAAGCATTTAAATGCCATCAGTTTTGATTCCCAGTCTAGCTGACTAGAACTAGGCTCGGCATTCCTCTGGTGTCATTGTTTGAGTTTGATCTTAGACAGATAAAGTGAGACAGACCATCATTTGGTATGGAAATGCAAACATACTGCAAACACCATTCAAATGAACCCTCTTAAAGCAGTTCTATTCAACACTTCATCTCTTATAGTCCTACATTTATCTATTTGCAATAAAAACCTACAGCTAGGTCAAATAACTTTTGAAACAAGTGCAGTTTTATCAGAAAACCTTAATCTTTCATAAAGAAACAAGAACTTGAACTTCTCTTCTCTCACCTGACAGTGACGCGTGTGGAAACATCTTGCAGATCTCCAGGATGAAAGAGCTGTGCTTCATTAAGACCTAGTTTCTCACAAGCCTTGAGAAACACAGTCACATTATCCTGGAGAGAGAGACCAGGATTAATGGTCATGAATGTTATTTACCTAAAGAGTCTATTGCCTGTGGCGTGGGAATGTGAAGAATATTTAAAAGTTACCCAGAACCAACTGAAATGGTGACCAGAAAGAGGTTTCCCGGTTATATTAAGGGAGGATATTCAAATCCTAGCCATGGTTACTGCTGTATTACACCCAGGAGGTGGAGGCCAAAGAACTACCCGACACGAAGCCAAGTGCATACAATACAGCAGAAGCAACGGCTCAGAAATGACTATCCCTTTTATGCCATGGTCATTTACCAACTTAAACATATTAATGTTATTAACAATAGCTGGATAGAAATACATGACTGAAATAATGAAAGCAGGAGTTGTCTTGTTGGTTGATCCAAACTCTTTGATTAACCAGAAAATGTTACTTTTTTGTTGTTTTTAGAAAGAATCACAGCAATTGTGACTTGTCACGCTTTAATTTATAAGGTGCATCGACACGTGATGCTTTAGAGACATCTGAAAGTGTTCAGCCTCCATTTACATATGCAACATTATAACTTTCTTTCTCGCTTTCCAACATGCTCAAAAACGTAACAAGCTCTTTAGCTTTTAAAAGTATTTAACAAAATAAAATAAAGAAGTAAGCTAAGATGCAACTTGTGTTTATGCTGAATGATTAATATTTGGGCTGGAGGGCTGTTCTGTTTGTTGAGCTCTTCATGTCCAGATCAGTGTGCCTTTTGAGTCTATCAAACGCACAGTGATCCCAATCGGCTGACAACGTTTTGTGTCTCTCAGTCCATCTTTAAAGAGACATCAACAGCTGTCTCCACAAATCAGGCATTTGCATAAAAATATGATTGTATACGTCCATGAAAAAGCTAAAATAATACATTGATCAAAGTTCAGCGAATCTGCAAATGCTTGCTGCTGCCTTAATAATGTAAGCTGTGAGTTACTATGGTTACCAATAATGTAAGATTAATAATATAAGTGAACAAATTGAACGTGGTTATACCAAATTAATTCACACCTGCAAATCAGACTCCAGTATTCAGGCAGACCATGGCATCAGCATCAATAAATCTGCATTTATTCTAAATCAAACTCTGCTCACCAAGCCAGCAATGGGAGTCGATCGCCTATTTAGACGTTTAATGATCCCAGGTTTCAATGTGTTGATCAAGCTGCATAAAGGAGGTGTTCAAATACAAAGATATTACATTTGTTACAATAATTGATTAACACCATAAGTTTCATTTGTTGTTTTGTTCCTTAATATGAATAAAGAAAAACCACTTACTCGCACAAAAGCACTCCATCCTCCAATGCCACTCGAAAAGAATTGGTTCCAAATCGCTTATTGGTAACAACCTGCAAAGAAATATAGCTTCTCGTTCTTAAATGTAATTGGATAGAGCAAAAATGTATATAAAAGAAACATAAGAACATAAGAAGTTCAAAGTCTTCATGACAGCCTCACGTTCACTATTATTGCAAATTCAATTAATTCCATTCCACTGGACACCCACTAAGGTCCTCCTTTAATAGAAGTGCAAACTATAACTGGGCCTGAGCTGCCACTCGTTACTTTCTGCCACACAGACCACATGCTTAGAGGCCGAGGTGACCAATCAGCCATGTGCAAGACTGGGCATTTGGCAAAGACAATGTGGCATTGCTCCAAGGTCTTTTGTGTTCAACTTGTGAAGCATCTAAGCATTGTGCCAGGAAAATTCTGCATTCTGATAATCCGCTTGTTATGGGCACATGGAACATACTGTACACCATCAATGGATGAATGTGTTACAGTCTCCATCAAAAGAGACCCACGAGAGCTGAAACTGAATTTCAAAGCGATAGCAGCAAGCCAAACATGCAAACATCTTTAGTGCAAAAGAATTTGAACTCAATAGAGAAAGGTAAAGTTGGAGGTCATAACAAGCCTCTACAGCCTTACCTTTAGCACCCAGTAACAAGAATAAACAAACATTTTCATGTCCAAAATCATGGAAGAGAACTGGACATAAAACAGATTCAGGTGAATCTTATAAATATTGTTATATTGATAATATTTTGGTTACTGGTGACCTGTCCAGGGTGTACTCCCGATTCTTGCCCGATGTGAGTTGGAGATCATCAGATCCAGAGCACGCATGAAAGCATTGTTTTGATTCAGATGCTAAGTATTACGTAGTATATCTTTTTAAAGTGGATTTTCTTTGCACGTTTGTTTTTGGATTTAGATTAAAAAAAAACTTGTACCCAACATTTGGTAAATCTGTAAATATGAAACAATGTTTTTATTCCTCGGCGGCTTTGGGCAAAGGCAGCAAAATTATTATTTTACTATATATTGGCATCGGTACTATTTGAATTATTAAACTAAATATGTGCATAACAATACATTCAAGGCTTGACATACAATTCATGGAATTAAATTGTAAGTTCAGAGAGCACTAATAACTTTTCACCAGTCACTGCATGTATACATGCTTTTATTGTTTCAAACGCATGTAATTTTTCTTACAGCTTGAGTTAAAGTGCTACAGGTCTACAGGAAATTGTGGTTAGTTTTGAGCCTTGAGCGATCAGTTAAAAAACTAGACGGCAATAAACACTAAAAGCCTACAGAAAGGTTACAAGGTATTCCTATTTTGCTTTACAACATTCTTCAACTTTCAAGTTTGATTTTGTGAAATCTTGCTACACTTGTCCATGATAACCCAAGAGTAGGTTTATTAAAAATATTACGTCAGCCTACTGGATCATTACAGACCGGTGGAGCAAGGTGTAGGATCCATGAAATGATACTTTGTGGGCAATGAAAAGAGAAAAAAATAAGTGTGTTTACCATAGACCATATAAAACTGATTTCTGTTGAATAGGTGTATGACTCAAACTGAAAGCAACTTCACGTGGTCAGTAGATTCAGAAACTTCCTATTAGGCATCGGATCAAAATCTTCCCAGGGTTTCTCCGATGAACAACACATTGCATAAATACCCTAAACCTCTAGTAAATCATCTACGGTTTTGAACTCTGCTATTGCTCACCACGCAGTGTTTTTGGGTGTCAAATCAAACATTACAATCATCATTTACTCCTGAGGTAGCTTGGAGAATTTTTACAATCAGAGGGGGACGGGCATAAAAAAAAAACATTTCTTTCAACCAAAGATGTGTTTTTTTAGGTAAAAAAAGGTGTTTACAAAAGCCATTGACAGTAGACTACTTGCAAGTACACACGTAGAAGTAAAAAAGGCACTCGCTGAGTTCTGGTTTGTGTTCTATTGTATTGGAGTTTGGAGAAAACGTTCAGAAAAAGTGTTTTTATAGCTTTAAAAAGACAGCAGAAGGTATAGAGTGCACACTGTTGTGTTCAACAGAATTTTATGTTTTCACAATTTTCCTGCTGATGTCAACCTCAGAAAACAGTGGCTTGTGAACATACGCAGAAGTGTTTTTTCGTTCCATCAACAACTCTAAGGTTTTCATTAAACATCAGATTATTGAACGGCAAATATCATTTAGTTACTGGTGCCGTGCCGATGTTTTTTACCCTGAATGACCACACAAGCGTCACAGACCAGTGTGTGGGAGAAGAAAGAGGCACATGTAGATGTAAACCTACCGATGGATAATGATAACTATAGCATTCCCAAACCTTAGACCCGGCATGTGGTAAATTGGAGCTTAAAAAGCAGCTGCATGAGACACACGTTCAGCAGGATTCAGATTGAACTGTGTATATATGAGGCAGCATATAACTTAAATCCCTTTTACAGCTTGCTGGATGGTGCTGTTTTTTTTTTTTTTTTTTTGACACACCTTAAGCATATAGGTGAAGGCAATTTTGGAGAGATCTTGGCAACAGTGGATGTAGAATGTAGCCATATAGGGGAACCAGAACTTACTAAGTGCTATTAGTGGAACGCGGAAGAACGAGGAAGTCTACGTGTTAGTGGTAGTCCACTGTACTCATCATAAGCATCATAAAGCACCATAGTAAGAATGGAAACAATAATACCATTAGACATGTTTTCTGAACATTGTTTTCAACATTTTTAAAGGAGAAACGTTAAAAAAGATTTTCTATTTGTAATGTTAACATTTATTTATGACTAGTAAAACGTAGAAACATCATCAGGATGTCTGAGTTTAAGTCATTTCAGAGACTTTGGGCCACTCTGATGCTTACTAAAGAAGAAAAAGAAGCAGAAATGATAGTTAATGTTGCCATTAACTGAAAGAGGCTATGCAAAAAGGTACAGTCATAAAACAAATGAAACATCAAATTCATTATTCAAAACAGAGGATGACATAAATTACCTTAAAATATCATGAAAGAAATGATGGTTGGTTATGCAAATGTTTAACAATTGATACTGAAAGACAAGCTTATCAGCAGCTAATTTGAATCTAATTTTGTGCACATTTTGTGAAAATTTGCATTTCATTAATGTAATGAAATGCCAATTGAGGCATGAAGCAGTCTCTCATATCAAACATTAAAATGGTGTATAAAATCTGAAAATGTTTGTGTGCAGTTCTTCCAGAGCATAATACAAATATAAACTCCAGTAAAGTATTTTTGCACAAAAGGAACATAGTTTATTGAATGAGCTAGCACTGGATATTACCTCCATCCATCTCTGGGCCTCCTGGAAGGCCAGCTCACAGCTGACAGAAGACTGTTGACGCCACTCCATCACCTCCACAACCACACCTAAGAGAACCCCAAAGACAGCCATTTAACATCACTGGACTGGTGAACACGTCTACATACTACTACCATGTCACAAAGAAAAGTATTAATTATTCAACATACATTTGAACTATCATAAAAAACATAAATACAAAGATACATTTCATTTAGCATTAACAAAAAGCACATTTGTACACAATATAATGAACAAAAAAGTAAACAAAAGTTCAACTGGTTTTAGGGTTTATTTAATAATCAATAAAATTGGAAGAAAATACCATTTAAAACTTTACCGTTTAACTGCAGTGTTTGTAAACACTGAAAATTCATGTGATTGCCAGCTCTGCACACCTGTGGCATCCTCCAAACATTCAAATGCCACTCTAGACTTACACACAAACCACCATTTCTACGTTTCCGTTTTAACTTACTGGTAAATCTTGATTCTCTCTTCCACTGAAAACTGCAGTTTACAGCGACAAACAGACGCGTGGAACAAACACAACTTTTAACAAACAATTCTGCCCGAGCTAGAGCCTGAGCCCCTTCCAACTCATCTGGTTAATGAAATTAGCTTGAAGAATAAATAAAAACACTATTTAGGGTGAGACCAGCGGAAAAGCACACAAACTGCAAGATGTTCGATGAAGACAAGTGCATAGGTGTGTGTTTGATGATAGCGAGTGGTTTAAATATGTGCCACGCCTCCTGCCGCTAGAAACGAGTTACAATCGGGTGCGTGTGTGCTGACAACTTTGACCAGCAGATGGAGACATATTCAGCAGCTTACGACCCCGGTTTAACGTGCAACAGCCTGTTCATTTCGAAATACTAGTTGACTTTTTCTAAAAGAAAAACGTGAATTTGTCGAAAACAATTAACTGTTGGAGGACTATGTTTTGCATAACCCTCTGGAACATCTTGGAAACAAAAATGTAGATTTTGGTCATTTGATTCGATTTATCCTCTTTTAGGTTTGTCCAAAATATTTAGGTGGTTATCTTTATTGTTTTATTTTATCTATTACATGTGCAAGATTTGATTTCTGTTATTTTTGCTACTGCAAAGTAAAATATTGAAAAGATGTAATTGACAACCTGTGAGTATAACATCCTGTTTGCAAATTAATTATGGTTAAAACTTTATTATTTTTAGGGAATTTTTTCAAGGATAAAGTGTAATCTGTAGGTTGGTGGAGTCCTGGTAAAAGTCAAGGCAATCAAATGTTTTATGTATTCTAACTTCTTTTTTTTTTTTGTAAGGTACTTAGAATATGTCTTGGTAATATAATTAGATGGTTATGCGATTTTAAAATGTAAATTTTAGAATAGTTTTAATATTTACATTTAAATATACAAAAAGGTTGATTACAAAACCTGTATTGTTTATATCGAAAAAGCTATAATGTTTATTTTGCTTCTGGTAATATAAAATTGGTTTAAGAATGCCATATTTCTCTTAAACAATGCCCTCATGCATTACACCCCACCCTCTAATGCTGCTGCAACCCCAGACGGGTGAACAGCTAGTGCATGCAATTTAAAGATTTGATTAGAGAAGAACATTTAGATTTTAAATGTAGTAGCAAACTTTATAGTTTGTTTGAGACAAACCTTTGTTAATGAGCAATTCAAGACTTATTTTAATATTAACATTTTAACACAAAAAGGATTTCAGACATTTAAAGTGATATTTAAACACATTTTGGGGTAATCTTTAATCTTGATGTCAAATTAGTTCACAAGTCCCTAAACATCACTGTACAATACTTTATTTTAGATGTTATGAGGGATACCCTTAAGAATTTCAAAGAGATGCCAAAACATGACTTTACATAGACAAAGCACTAGGAACAGCCACAGGGGGTTATGCCTGCAGAAAAAAAACTGACTTATGCATATGACTTATGCACTGAAATGCTTCTAACAGCTGGAAATAAAACAGGAAGTGCTTCATCCAGTAACAAGAAGCGTTAACCAAAGCTGGAGCAATGTTCAAGCCTGTCTGCCCACTGGTTTCCTGTGCGATAGTCTGCTGTGAAACTTTATCACAGTATTGTTATCATCTGATGAGCCTGAAGTGTGCCGTGTAGTTTTTGAAACATGCTCACACAGGATGCAGGCGTTTCGAAGGGGTTTGGGGTTTTCAGCAAGTCTGTGACTTTGAGAAATGAGAAAATAAGCGATGAATCATTAAACATATGTTTTTCTTTGATCTTCATAAGTTTAATGATTTAAAATTTTTGTGCATGAGCATAAATCAATATGTTGAAAATGAATCAATTGAAGTGAAAATAAAATATTATATAAGTCTAATTCTTGTACATAATTATAGAATTGATGGATGGATGGGTTTATCGTATAGGATTGTTTATACTATTATGGTTATAAAGAATTGTTTGTTTACTGTGTTTGTTTTTTGCTAAAGACATTTTTAATAATGGAAATTATGATTATGATTGAAATTGACTGCAAGATGCCACCCACCAGGTTCCCACACAATCTAGTTCACCCAGCACAGATTGTGCCTTATATACACCTTTTTTGTTTTTAATTTGGCATCGGTGCACACACACAAACAGCACTGTTACTCTTGTTTATATACAAGATGCACATATGTGGTGTATGTTACAAACCATTTGATTTATGCTGAAAACAGGTTCTAGTGGTTCTCAGATCCCCCATAGTACATCATCAGATACCACATAAGAGAAGTAATGAAAAAAGAGAGTAAATCAGTGTAATCGAATGCTTCCATTATAGGTGAGTGAAGACACAAACAAGAAGTGTGTATTTAAATGAATTAATTGAAAAGATGATTTAGACTAGAGGTTGAGTAGAAGGCCTCTTAGTGCTAGTGTGAGCAAGAGATGAACCTTTCAGAGCTTTTAAATCAGAATTCTGGTTGCCAATATTGTAAATAAATGTGAGTTACACCACTGCCGCCTCCTTCCAGAAGTCACGCTAAGAATTTAAGCATCTCTAGAGCTTTTGGTGGGTCTAATAAAGCTTAAAACAGTCAAAGAAACAAAAATCTATGGATTTGATGCTTGTTTTCTAAAACTTCTGAAGGAAATGAACTAAAATGCTAATAGCTTGGAGCAACTGAGGTTTTCCATACATCTTAGGGTTGGTTATATTTCAAATAAAACCTTTGCTCTTATAATTACTGGATAGATGGTGCGTGGGTAAATAAATGATACAAATGGAAAAGTCCAGGGATGAATGGGTAAAAGATTGTTGGCTTGGCGTTGAATGCTAACATGAGAGATATTCTGTAAAGTCAGCATCTTGGGTCTAAAGCAAACATTTAGCCATTTAACCAATTGACAACATTTCCAGCAGAAATTATTTTCTTTTGTCTACTTTGATTGATCATTTCTGTTGTTTTCAGCTACTTACTGAATAGGAACCATGAAATGCCTCATGTAGTTGCGGTAGATTCTCAGGGTGTGTTTGTGCATGGAGCTGTCCAGCTGTTCTGCTAGTACTGGAACAAATGTACAGTTCTCTGAACACTGTAGCTTTGTCCTGATCTCTGGGCCTGCAGACATATGTGGGGAGGGAGGGAAGAGGAAAGGATGGCGAGCATCCAGATGTGTTAGTCCAGCCAAGGTCAGAGTTCACTCTTCTTTACACAACTTAAACCAATGCTAACATGAAAACACTCTGTTTACAAGGTTTAACAAATCTTTTAACAATTACACCATGTCACTTGTGTTGTGACAAAGTGCGTGAATAGTTTCTTACTAGGGTTGAACAGCTTGTTATAATCAGCTTTGGTCCTGTTTGCACCTGTCTTTGGCTTTTGTTTTCAGTGACCCAATGGACACCTGTTCAAACTGCTGTTATGATCATTTTTGGCTTCAGATTGAAAAGACTGCTCACTTCAAATTAAAAGCAGCCTTCAGAAAAGGGTGAATGTAGGGAGACAGTGTCCAGGGAGTGATTTTCATGTTGTAAGAAGGGTTCATTTAAATATCTCCCCACAATTTCATTTTGTCTAACATTGTGATGTACAACTTTATAATCATTTGAGTATTAAGTGTATTATTAAACTGAGTGAATAAAAGTGTGACAATTGTGTGTTTTTTGTTACTGGAAAGGAAGCAGTAGGATGCCTTCAAATATGTCATATCACTTTCAGTGCCTTTTCTCTAGACGGCACGTTGGCACAGTGGATAGCACTGTGACCTTCCTGGAATGAGTTCGCATGTTCTGCCAGCGCTTGCATGGGTTTCCTCCAGTTCCCAAAAACATACGGTTAGGTTAATTGAATAATCTAAATTACCCTTAGGTGTGAATGTGTGAGTGAATATTGCCCTGCGATGGACTGGCTACCTGTCCAGGGGGGTACCCCCACCTCTTGCACAATGTGTGCTGGAGACCCTGGGGAGCCAGAAAGGGAATAAGCGAGTTGGAAAATGAATGAATGTATGAATGAATGCCTTTCTCTGTGCAGGGGATCAAAAAATCCACCATTCCATGAGGTGAAAAACTCACGTCAGACACATGGGTCAGCCAAAAGGCCTGCAGAAAATGGAAGTCTACGCTCAATCTCATTTGCATTTTTTTAATGATAAAAGACCAGAGCATGTTGGTTAACGCATAAGACGGGGGTTGAACATCGCTTAGGTTTTGTGTAACTTAGCCTAACCCATATATTTGTAATGTGTTATTTGTGAATTTTAAGAAAATATTTGGTCACAAGCCCTCTCCTGTCTTCTCTGGAATATATTAATTAATATTCCCTTCATGTACTAGCTATGGAAGATAGCAAATTTTATTGACATAATATCTTATCTAAAATCAAAGTCATACAGTTTGTAAAATGTGTAACATATTTGGCAAAAAAAAACTTGATTAAACGGGTTTATCTTGAATCTGCAGCCATTGAAATGCTCTAGACTAAACTATAAGAGTAGCTGAAATAACATAATAATTCCTAAAAAAAAAAAAGGATAATAAAGCTGACAAAAGGTAAGCTTCACAACAAGGAAAGATAATTTTCACAACACTGAACAAAGAAAAGCTTGCAATATTGCTGTTTTCATGTATATTATGGAGCGTCCATGATTTTTACATAGTATTGTAATGAACTTTTTTATTTTTTTATTTCCTTTATATTATGGTTTGTTTCTGCTGTGTACTTCCTTTTGCTCTGTGCATTTCAATGTTTTGAATTTCTTGGCCACTCGTTTGCCAAATTCTTAATACTCAAAAACATGAATTCAAAATCATCTATACAGTATATAGCTATCCAACCGACTTGTTTTGAAATGGCATGGTTCTACTTAGCATGCTTTTGAGGGGGGTTCCACTGTTTTATAACTGTACTTTTTCCATGCCCATAATGTAAGAAAGTAAAGTGATACTTTTCTATGACTAAAAGGAAAAGTATGACACTCATTGATCACTGACTGGTCAGTTCTTGAGGTCACTGACTGGCCAGAAAGAACCATCACTGCATGCAGGTACAACACATAATCTTTCATATGAGTGTCATTAACAACCACATTTACAGCCCAAAATGATCCATCCCAGTATTTTACATTTCTGACACTCGCTGTGATGTCACCAAACATAATGCAGAAGTGTCTTGAGTGACTTGTCAAAACCACGCCCCTCAGACTACATACTAGAAGTCATTGGAATCTTAAAGGCAAACCATCAGATCTAAGCCATACCAAGCCAAGTCATTACAGAAATCTGGAAGAAAAGCAGCTTATGATTGGATGATCAGTCTTAAAAAACACTATAAAAAACATCCAACCAATCCCTGTGATGACTGATTGTCCATAAAAGGATAAATCAGTTCACAATAAAAGAGTAATCCAGGTTTAAACAGAGACCGTTTTGACTGAATTACTGCTTTTTGGTGAAAATAATCTTTTAAATGTAATAAGGGAAATGTGTTGAGGCTGAGGAACCCAATGATTAGAGCATTTGTTGTAAGATGGAGAGAATGGAAATGGAAAGAGAGCGGGGAATTGAGGTTGGTCTGGGTGAGTGAGAGAGTGTGTTTGTGCTGGAATGCTGAGGTTGGAGTATGTGCTCATGTTTCCCCCTGGCTTTGAAAATCAGAAGCCCTGAGCCCATTATTAGACAGACTCCAAGCTAAACCAGGGCCTCCAGATCTAGTCAACCACTGTACTTTTTCTCTCATCCCCTCTCTTTTGTCTTCCTACACTTCAAAATAACCTCTTATTTCTGTCCTCTATCACTCATCCTTTACTTTTTGACGACACTCCATCATTTTCACTTCTTTGTCACATTTTTGGCTCCTCAGATGCTTTCTGTTTTGTCCTCGCCCAGAACTTCTTCTTTACTCCCATTTCCGTTCTCCCAATTTCAAAGTCTCAACTTGTCCCTAAACCAACTTTTCGAAACATTCTGTTATGAATGTTTTAAGCACAGGTTGTGTTTGTCAAAGGACACTTCCCGGAAGGTTGTTTCCTGTGATGCAATGTAACAGGCATCAAGGCTCTGTCTGTGCCATATGGGTCTACTTTATGTGCGGCCCTAGTAAATGAGTCAGACTAATGTTTATGGTTGTACTTACAGTCTGTTCTGACTTTTACAGAGGTAGCGCACCTAGAATGACATGTCTATCATATTTAACACAATGTAGAGCAAAGGCATACCTATTAGGTTCCTGTTTCTTTCCATCAGATTATAAAATGTCACTGTGTGATTTTTTTCTCTCATTTTTTAAGGCTAGATAAGGGGACGTTTGACCTATATGTTGATTTAAAGATGGCAGAATGTCCATTTTTGGATACACTTTTTTTTTTCAAAAGGCTAGTGCTCTCATCATTTCAGAAATGCTCTCATCACTGACTCACCTTCATCCCATTACAACATTTTTTCCTTTACTTTGTGTAAAAAATAAGAAAAAAGTATCTTGCCGTATTACAGATTAAGCCAAAGTCTATTAAATGCTAATTGTCGCTTTATCTGAAGTGAACAGGTTAACTTCTAAAAACATTCTGTATTTAATGTGGTATCTTTATGGAATAAACAAACTTTGACCAGCAATATCTGGTCATGTGATGCATCTTGAGCCACCACATTGGTGAAGTCGGTTCAGTGAGCTTTTTTGATCCCTCATTTTGAAGTAAACACCAAATTTGGATCCCACACCTCTGACCCAGACGGCACTGGATCAAATGGGGTGAGGGCACCCTGGGACATCACTTTTGTGCATCATGGATCAAGTAACTTTTTGTTTTTTTATTTATTGCGGTACACATTTTTAATAAATGCCCCTCTGTGTCATCAAACAGTGTGTGTGTGTGCGTGCGTGCGTGTGTGTGACTGTGTCACTCTCGCGCTGTTGACAATCTGTATATATATTGAGGGTAGCGCGGTGGTATAGGGGTTTGTGACTCGCAGCTATGTTCTCTCAGCAATATTTCCATGTTCTCACTGTGAATGTATCTCCCAAACACCAAAAACAGTACATTTTGCTATAGAACTCTGACCAGGGTGTATTTCACTTATTACCCTAACTAAGCTGGAGAACCTCATGAGCCTAAACAGGAATATATCAGTATAAAAAACCTTCTGAGGACTTTGCTTGAGCTGTTTTTTTTAGTTCAATGTATTTATTTTTTTAATATTTAAATTCTGAGTTCCTTTATAAGTCAAACATTTTGGTTAAACATTCGACAGAAGTAATCCTTCAGTTTAAACCAAACAAAATTATAATCCTTATCTGAGTGGTGTTGAATTATTTAAATAATTTCAACCAACATACTTTTTGGAAGAAAAATGTGCCCAAAAATGTTAAACTTGGTCATTCCACCAAGTGTGCTATACAAAGTGAGCATGAAATTGATTCCTTGTCTAGTTGAACACAGACTAATCTACGTGACAGACCCTTGAAATGTGAACACACTTGTAAAACAACACCCCCCCCCCCACACACACACACCCTCTTTCTTTCTCCACCTTTTGCTCTCTTTTTCCACAGGCAAGTCAGCAGCTCCCCCTCCTTATTGACTTCTCTCCACTACATGTTCTCATCGTCCGAGCATTCCCTCCACCATACTGAAAAGCTGTCTCTCATTTCCCTACTATGCTCGACTCTGCACACGGGGCTAGAGGGGGGTCCAGGAGCCTGGGGTAATGGACCCCAAACGACGTGGCAAATAGTTTGTGCCTTTGTACAGACCAATGCAACCACACACCCTCCGAGGACCATCAAATGAACGCGACAGGATTCATTCAGACCCATTTCCCATAAATGATTCTGTCCGCTCTAAACACTATCTGGAATGAATTAGTAAAGCTGGCAGTAATTCATCAATGGCTACATCAGTTTAGAGAGGAATGTTACTGATACCAACCATGCAATTTCAATAACCATCAGTGAGGTTATGGGAGGATAAACTAACAGACAGAGTTGGAGGGAATGGAAAGAAAGCAGTTCAAAAAACACAGGATAAAGTCAAGAGAATGTGATTTCTATTTGTGTGGGATAGATGCATTGAGCACAACAGGAAGATGGAGGCTGTGGGAAGGAAATACACACATATACAGGCACACACATTCCATCTACTCACACATACAGTACGCACTCCCTCCACAAATATAAACTCCCTGGCCCCCTGCAGATCATGTGGGGGGTGGTCAGTAGGGCTGATTTTGGCAGCGAGAGTCTGAAGGAGTCATACATCTCTGAGAAATACATTAGAGCTTAAAAATGCCCCAGACTTTGGAAATATCATGGCCAGAAAAACCACAAGTGATCGCGAGACTGAAGGGAACAAGATGTCCAAGATTACTGTCTCTTTTCAGGTTTTCATATAAAAGAAAGAATCGCGATCAATAGCTTGACTGGTGTTGAAGTCCATTCATTGAGGGAGAATTGAAGTCAGATATAAAGGTGTCTGTTTTGTAAAAAAGCCTGTCACCAATTTCCCATAATGAGTATGTGCTGGGTTCCCACTAATTAGTCAGATATGGATCATAATTATTCAGGACAAACAGGTTTAGTTTCAAGAAAATAACCAAAAAATGTACCAAACCATGATCTATATAGATGAAGAGAGTATCTGTAGTCTAACTTTTATAATATCAGTATTTTCCAACCTTCTTCTTCCCTTTTGGGGTCACGGTGCCTATCTCTACACATTGGGCGAGAGGCGGGGGTACACCCTGGACAGGTCACCAGTCCATTGCAGGGCAACATTTACTCACACTTGGGAAACTGGAAATCCCAGAGGAAACCCACACAAGCACGGGGAGAACATTCATTCCTTGAATTGCAAGTCGATTAGAAAAATAGGCGAAATGCATAAATTTAAATCTACTTCAGGTATTACAAAATACATACATTGTATACATTTTAAATAGCAGCTCAAGTAGTAAAATTACAATAAAATTTTCAGCATTATTATTCATTAATATGTTGTTACAAATTTGATATTTAATCCTGTACATTAAGGAAAGCATTTAAACATTAAAATTCATGTTGTCTCAGGAGTGGACTAGAACTCAGTTAGGTGGACAGGTAGGTTGGAGCATTTTGGAGACCAGTGACAGTTGAGTATAGGTGATTATTAGATTATTCAAGTAGAGACAATGCAGAAGTAGTAAAAGAGGAACTGAGAAGGAGTATTCCGTTCAGGGTGGGTCAGGAGGTGTGTACTGTAGGTCTGACAAATGTGGTGGAACTGAAAGGAGTCTCACTGGGCAGTCACATAAATGTTCATTGATTGAATGGGATCGCATGTGGCGATGCAGGATCCCGGAAGTTACCGCAATTGTGTGTGGTGAAATTCTGCATGGTTCAGGAGTAGTGTGACGGCAGTTTTACAAGGGCTGGTGCAAGATTTGGAGTGTTCTGTAGTTGGGTGCTGGGTGATTTGTTACAGGTGAGTTAATTGGAGTGAGATTGCTCGCTGTGTCTCTATGGAACTAACAGAATTCCTAGTTTTAGAGTACAGTAAAATTATTAATTTAATTATTGTTACTTGTCAATGCTAAAACCAACAACTATTTGAATCAATATACTAAGTGTCAAATTTTCTTTGAGTAACCGATGAACAAAATAAGACCCAGCCAGAGTTAGTAAGTGAGTGTAAAACTTGATTTATTAGAAAAAATGTTGTGCAATTTCCAAATTTATATTGAAGTATCAAATTTTATTTAATTAATATTTTTAAAAAGTATCTAAAGCATTGTCATTAATGGCTGGAATTGGGAACGATTGTTAAAAAGAATTGCAAGCAGCGTGTTCACTTTCTCACAGTTGGCTGAATATTTGGGGGCCTTCAGCTGAAACAATATAAAAGAAACTGGGTCATTGTTAGGTCAAAGCTGTTACCCACTTACTAAGAATTGAATGCAATCAACACCTAAATAAACAGAAATTGTATTTTTTTTATTCTCAATTGTTCCTGATCTGTTTCGATAAAGTTCTGTGCATGTTAACTGTGTAGCTATCAAACCTTGCTTTTTAATGGAAAAACCTTGTTGTTGGAGACACTATTGAAGACATATGGAAGCAGATTTCCATATGAACATTGAGTTTGTATTGTTTGCTGATGAAGAAGCAAGTGAATCCTGCAACAAATGTCAGTTTGTGGAGCAGGAGACATAGGGAGGAGCCAAATCCTATAGACCTCACCACATGTGACACTTTTTCAACTTTTAGAGCCTTTCCAGAAATGGTTTTCAAAACAATTTGAGGTTTTTGAGATTTCAGAATTTTAAGATTTTTTTTTTACATCATGTTTAAAGTTGTTTTAAAAAAAAGCTGTTTAAATCTTTATACCAATTAAGGCATATTACTCTTTCCTCTGGGATTAATTAAGTTTGTCTATTTAGTGACCACTTTAAATATCATTTGAATCCTCAAGTATCAGACCATTACTTTGGAGTTTGAGGTATTTTATTCTTTATTAGATTTGTATATACGGTGTGATAGCAGGTGTTGGAGCAGTCAGGCATACACTTGCCCTGGGCTTCACATTAGTGTCATGCTCCACTGCTTTATTCTAGCAACCTGGCTAGCACTTCACCCACCCACACAATGACTGCCAATCTCTCAAAACCCTTTTTAGTATCTCGATTTTGAAAGGCATTTAAGAACACAGGATAACAAATCATTTTCAAACAAGTGCCATTAATACTAGCCTTTAGTAGAAACCCAAAAGAAATAAAGTAAATACTTAAAAAAATAAATACTGCTCTTTTTCATTTCTCCTTTCATTTCTAAGCACCATACACACATAAAACCTTGGAAATCCATATGGAGAGCTTGAAAAAAACAAGAGAAAGTCAACACTCCAATCAAATGTCTTGATGCACTTTGACTGATGTAAAAGTAGCATGTCAGTTCCTGCAGCAGCAGCAGATAATGTGCTGTCAGTCTAGCCACAAGCCAATTATCTTTCTGAACAAAATATCGTTTCTGTCAGATAATATGATGGATCCTTCCATTTGATGAAAATCCTCAAATGTCCTGCACTCTACTGTTTCCTTCGCAAATATCATTTCTTTCTTAAACATCAAATTACTTCACTGAGTGCCAGAGACAGTAAAAATAGTGGTGCTGATTTTAATGGCAGAGAGAGGGTTGGAAAAAGAGAAGGCGAGAGAGAGAGAGAGGCCTCCACCTCCTCTCACACCTCCACAAAAGCTCAGGAGTGACACAAGGTGGGAGAGCACGTCGCTATGGCAACTGACCTCCAAGGAGAGTCACACACATCCCCCAGACTTCCTCAATTAACTGTGCACACATGTGTGCACGTATTAGGGAGGGCTACAGTGCTAGCCATGGATGGACATTTGGATTGCTCATTAATACAGAGTGAAGCATATTTACTGAATTGTTTCAGGCAACATTTATTGCATTTAACCAATTTGTGCAGTTATGATTTAAATCAGTAGTCTCTCTCTCTCTCTCTCTCTCACTGGAAATAGCAATGGACCAGCATCGGAGGTTGAACACTACTATATAATGGTCTTTGCGAGATAATGCAGTGTGTTTGTTTGCATCCATGGCATGTTTTATTATGGAAATGTCTTCAGGTCTCTATTATCTATCCAGAGTTATAAAGAAGCAACCTCCAGAAACTAAAAAAATCAATGTAAGCTGGTTTATTTACTTTTAGTTATTCCCTGCATACCATTTTACTGCTCAGAGGTTTGAGGCTTAATGGAGATCGTTTAATCATATTATTTGAGCTTCAGCTTTCCCTCAGATGTCTCCATCTGAAATTGCTCTCAAGAGGAGTCTGCCGCTGATAAGAAAGTCCATGTAATCATTTTGGGTTCTTCCAAAAACTGTACAAAATATGTGTTATATGGCCATTTTACAATTCACACCATGTGTCATATTTCGTATCTGGGAAAAAATACACAGAAAAAAAATAGTTTTGTCAGGCTACAAAGATCCAGAAGAGATTTAAGTAAAAGTTTATTGACAAATACGCAAGTAAGCACAATCATATTACTTTAGAACGGCAGGTATCTAAATATATATATATATTTATGCATGGCGGTGCAGTGGGTAGCACTGTGGCCTTCCAGTTGGAAGTTTTCCTAGATGGAGGCTCCTGCCGTTGACCTTCCTGCTTGCGTGGGATTTCCTCCTAGTACTCCGGTTTCCCCCACAAAAATTTCCTTAGATGCAAATCTGTGTGTTGCCCTGCGATGGACTGGCGACCTGTCCAGGGTGTACCCCCACCTCTCACCCGGAGTGTGCTGGAGACCCCTGTGACCCCGAAAGAGTAACCATCCTCTATCAGTTTGCTTGTACTTGATGTTTGCACATTAAATGTTTCTGAGTTTCTGGTAGAGGATAGACCCATGTCTCTTTCATCGAGTGATGGGCTGACATTTCTGAACTTTGAGCGATGGGGAAAGCAAAAGATGTCCAAGGAGCTGGGAATGCCAATCAGCAGTTTTTTTATGAAGTGGAAAGTGAAACCAAGTATACCAACAAACATTTCTGCTACAACCGCCAGAAAAATAGATGCAAAGAAAACCCCAGAAATAACTTCAGCTGAGATACAGGGTTCTTTAACAAATATTTCAAAGAGCAGAAGAAGAAGGCACTTGAAGAAAAATGAATTGCATGCCGTAAATGCCACATTTACAATATGAGTTCTGGAATAAAGCTTTTTTCAGTGATGAGACCAAAATGTAACTTTTTGGTCACAACTATAAACACTTTATTTGGAGAGGAGTCAACATGAACAGATAACCATCCCCAATGTAAAACACGGAGGCGGGTTACTGATGTTCTGGGGATGTAGGAGCTCTCAGGTGCAGGAAACTTTGTTAACCACTCAGTGTAAAACTGAGTGGATTGAGTCTCAGATCCAGGGAGCTGTATTCTAACCTCACCAACTGTATCTCCTCTTACTGTAGGATTTTAGCCCTGCCTTGGGTAAATCTAAAATATTATCTCTGACATCCATGGACGGCTCTTTGTTCTTGGCCATAGATTTCAGAATCTGTTGTCTTTTATACAGATAATGAGAGGTTTCATTGATTCACAGGGGTCTAACCTCTAGCTCACTTCAGGCTAGAGGTGGGGGTACACAGGGCAACGCACACATTCACTCACGCATTCACTTCTGTGATGAATTTAGATCATTCTATTAACCAGACGCTTGTTTTTTGGACTATGGGTAATGAGAGGATATCCCTTTTAAAAATCTCATACATTACATTTATAGACAGATACATTAATGTCCTTTAAATTCTGTAAATGTCTGTAAACATATCAAGGAAGCACAATCTCTTAATTCAGTTTCCTTTGCATGTTTTAAAACGGAACAGTTAATGTCTCTTTCTCTTCAAGGAAACTCTTGTGACATGCATCGCACAGTTAAACACCCACAACATTTTTATAGTCTAGTGCGTTCTGTATCTGCTAGCTCGTACAGTACCTACACACTGGCCCTGCTGCCTGAGGGTCCACCCCCTCTCTTCACTCAGCCTGGTCATGTGACCCAAGCTCCGTGAGTAGAACAGCACTGTGTGAGCCATCCATTCAGAAACACACAGCGGAGGAGGGAAGAGGGAGAGAGAGAAGGGGTCAAATCAGAAAGTGCGACAGAGGAAAACACGAAAGAAATTAGGGGAAAGCTCCAAGGATTGTGGCTCTTGCTTACAATCTCCCAGTTTATTTATCAAGGTCAGTCTTGTCATTTCTTTGTTACTTTAATAGACTGTGAACTTGTCAGTTGTCGGATAAGTCAGTGGGATGTCACTCATTAGTGCTCCTTCATTAATGAAGGATTGAACCAAGGATTGTTTATTCAGTTTGAGATTTTTTTCCATACTCCATTTATATTGCACTGGATGTAGCCTATTATTAATTAGTAGAAAGTATTGTTATTTAACAACAAACTTACTAATTATATATTAATGTTACACTTTTAGTTCCTGAACCTATTGCCTCATATTTAAGTTATTTTGAGAATTTCAATAGTTGTGAATAGGTTGGATGTCTTGTTCGGTTTGACTGGATGTTGTATGGACTGCATCGGTAGCTTGGGGATCTAAACAGCATTTGTGAGTTATACAAATAAAAATGCATCTGTCAAAATCATGGATCACTGGATCACCGTCTGGTTATCACTTCTGTTACTAGTTACTGTAAATAATGACATTGGTTTAGTACTTTTAAATTGAATGCAGACATGCATCTAACCTGGAGACCGGAAGGAAGATGTTTAGCATCTCTTGGTGACATTTATACTGGACCATTTTGCATATGACTGTGCCATCCTTCCAAATATGGTATTTTTGCCAAGTCAATCACACTTCCAAGGCTTTAAAATAAATAGTCTGAGTCTATTAAAAAAAACCCACAGCAGTACGTGAGTTGAAAACAATTGAAGGTGCTATAAATACACAGCATGCTCAGCACCGCAGAACAGAAACCACACCTGAGAGTTCCTCTGGTGTCTGTCGCGTCTCCACCGGATGAGCTTTTAGCACAGTTACAATGAGGAAGTTTTGGGGTCACTGATCAACTGAGTTTGGAACCATTTCTGAAACTCAAAACGTCAACAGAAACAAGCGCAGGCACACCATCTGTAATGGCACTTGAGAAACTAAAGTTCATTCAGGATCAGCACTATAGGTAGCAGCTGTTGGAGATGGTCTTTAGGAACTCAAAGTGGGCGAGTTTGATAGAGAGAGAGTGCAATGTAGGATGCCAAAGGGTGACTGTGTGGGCTTGGTGCAAACATGATCTGAATCAATAGATTGTGTGGGTGGGAATAAGGTCTGGGAAGAGGTTTAGACTCTATAGTCTGACCATGTACTCAGAGACCATGTTCTTCTTCAATAACAGTAAACATCAATAAAAATACCGTCATAATTAGGCTTTAGATTTAGAAGCAGTATGCACATCATCAGTTTGAGTTTCTGTCATAGCCACAGGGGTAGGCCTGCACATCTGATCATAGTAAGTTCTTTTTGACTAGTTTCATGCTATTGGTTTTTATATAGAAACAGCGTTTGGTAACCTAACCCTAGTATAATTCACATTCAAAACGTGTGATTAACTACATGAAAATCTACAACTACTTTTTTGTATTGAACCTCCAAAAGCAAACTGCTTTCATTTTTGACATTAGGAAGCATATCTGCTGTTTTATGAAGTTTTATGCCTTTTCTGAGTTAAATTTCGATGTTTTTTCTCAAGCATGTTTCATAAAAATGCCATGCTAAGTGGTTGCTAGTGGTGTAACAATACACAATTCTCATGATACAATACATATCACAGTATCACGTCTATGAATACGTCTTTACAAACCTAATTTACTGAAACTAGCTATTTTAAAATAAAAGCTAAATCACAAAGCTAAGAACACCAGGGTCTGGTTTGATGCATATCATCCAGGCCTCTAGGGGGCAGCAACAGAGTTTTGTAAATTCAGTGACATCTTGAGAGCTGTTTTCTAATACAGTTTTACAAGGTTCCTCTTGTTTCTCACACTTTTTCACATGGTGAAGCTCTTAGACAATATCTTGCAGTAGCTCCACGATATATTTATGACTTTTGTATATCACAATATACTGTGCCAAGATATATTGGTATGTCCCTACGTTACCCTAAATTCCCCACAGAAGTGAAACTGGGAATATGAGATGTGTGCAGCTTGTCCAGGGTAAATCTGCCTTCTGTGAGCTGGAAATTCCACCAGTAGAGCCACAAAGGAAACCATAGCAAGCAAACAAAGTTCCAGGTACGAAAATGTGTGAAAGAGTTAAAAGTTAGAAAACAGTTTTGGCGCTTTTCCACTGAAAGACACAGTAAAGCTCTGCACAGTTCAGTTCAGTTCAGTTCAGTTCAGTTCAGTTCAGTTCGGCCTGCTTACTTTTCCATGGGCTTTAGTGTTGTGTCAGAGGGGGTCTGTTGTAACCATCGTCAGCATATTTTTACGCCATCCCTTCTGAGGTGTATGAAAGAGTGTGACATGAGATCAGGAAATGTCCAGAAAACAGCAATAGATGATGAATGCGCTGAAGGACTGTTGTGTTTGCTTATTGGTATCTGGGTGTTTTACATGGCTTTTTACAGTGAGTTATTTGGTGACAAGCTGCGAGCAGCTAAAAAGACCAAAATTTGTGTATGCAGTGACGACTCTCTTGGGCCAATCAGCCCTCACATATATCATGCTTGTTCGGCCAATCAAAGATTGGTGTCAGTTCAAAGCAATGTTGTCAGTTCTAGAACCACATCGAAAAGAGTACCAGAAATGGTGCTGTTTCCATGGCCACAACGCAGTGGAAATGTCATTTAAACACTGCTGAACTGAACTGTACTGTGACGTGCAGTGGAAAAGTGGCATTTGTCTTACATAATTGTTGTATTCTGAGCTCATTCTTTGGTGATCAGGAGTGCATTTTATCTTTATGTTCAGAAAAAGTAGGAAAAACCTTGGGCGCACATGTAGACAGAGTTGAACTACCAGTGAGTTTAAACCCAAATGTGCTTTATAATCAGTGCACAGCTGTTTAAAACAATACATGAACTGAGTTGAACCACTCAGTCAGTAATTTAATCAATTGTTATCACAATCTTTTACCACATTCTTTGATCTAAATATTTAGCGGTGTAATAACTTCCTGCATGGTTCATTTAGACACCCCTTGACTCAATGGTATGCAAATACAAAATAATTGCATGCTACGGTTTACTGATCATCACCACAGAATGCTTGTAACCAGGTATTATCTATTGGTAGTGCATTAAAATAGTATATATATGTGCCCAGTCTATGAACAAGAACTTGTTAATCAACACAATAATGGTGCAAGTATAGATCATTTTGAAACTGTCAGAAATAAACCACAACTAAAAGCTTGCATGCAGACATGCACTTACACACCTACGCACATGTGCAGAAAACAAAAATCAGAGGAAGTATATCTTCTTTGTGAGTCACCAGCCTACAAAGCGTGAAGTGGCAAGGCGGTTCCTGTACAGTACGGGAAACAAATATCCCTAGTGACTGCCTGGTCCATTAAACCCAGCTCCTCAACCAGACCCCCTGGCGGATGCACTTCCTGTGAACACTTTAACTCAACTTTGACCTCTGAACCCACAACCACTCCTGGTGGAGCCTGACCCCCAAGCACAAGAGAAAGAGGGAGAGTTTCATGTGGGATCTGTTCCTGGTTAGAAATCTGTGAAAGTTCTTCTGCTCTGCTGCTGCTGTCAAGGCAAAATTGTGACGGAAGAAGCTGTAATTATTCTCCACCTGCATCTTTCTTTTGGCCTTCTGTAAACCTCCAATCTGGATTTCACCTCCAGTTGTAGATTACTGTAGCGTTCAACTATTATCCCAAGTGTTTAGTTGGAGCTGAAAGTTTTCCAACCTCACAGACGGTAGAGAAGGAATAACATTTCTTAGCGAGCCATCTTTAAGCAGTCACTGCTGCAAAACAAACACAGCTGCATTGCTCATTATGATCAGGGGTATCAAAACACTCAGCAATGGAGGCTAATATCTTTCAGAGGCAAAAACAAGTGATCGCTGTCCTGAGCGTGCATAGTTATGATTCCATTTAACCTAAACTTTAGCAAACAATGAGATAAATGAACAAATGTTCAACATAATCTAAGAACCAGCCTCATAACCTGCAAAACTCCATCACCACCAGTTTAGCTTATTTCTGGACCAACTCATGGCTTGCAACGCTCTCAAAAAATAGAGTACCTACATATATGTAAAAAATTGCAAACGCTTGCTCTGTGGCGGTACCTTTTACAAAGTCCTTCGTGGCACATGAACCATTGTGACTATAAATTGCCAATTGAACTGCAAATTGGATCAGTCATCACCTTGTTACAGTGCCTTGTCATAAGCATAGCAACCAATCATGGACCATTCATTTGTGCCCTCAATTAGGAACAAATGTTTACTTTGTTCTAGTAATAATTTTATAAGTTCAAAACACCAGGCCTTTTCAGGTAATAATAAAATTATGGTAATTTATTGTTCTTTGAGGTTCATTAGTTGCATAAACATGTTTCATAAATCAAATCATCACAAGATGTAGATCAGCTGTAACCAAGTCATATAGTAAACTAGCTCATGGCCATAGCTAAGAAATGATGTGGTTTTAGTGTCATTCTACACAACAATGCTATTTCCATTTTGATTTGGGTCTAAATGTTTTTAAACATAAATACAAATAACAATAAACATAAATACATAAATTTTTTAAACATATGTTTTTAAACATAAATACATAAATACATAAATTCCTATTGATAGTGATGCATTTCACAACCCACTTATTCCCTTTTTTGGGGTCACAGGGTTCTGCCGGTGCTTATCTCCAGCACACATCGGATGAGGGGCAGGGGTACACCCTGGACAGATCACCAGTCCATCGCAGGGCAACACAGATTCACACTTAAGGGGAATTTAGATTATTCACTTAACCTAACCGCATGTTTTTGGGATTGTGGGTAAACCGGAGTACCCAGAGGAAACCAATGCAAGCACGAGGGGAGAACATGCAAACTCCTTCCATGAAGGTCACCAGCGAGCCTCGAACCAACAACCTTCTAGCTGGAAGGCCACAGTACCCACTGTGCCACCGTGCCACCTTATTTTTAATAGCTGATTTTCCCTGATTTGCAAAGACATGATTTTCAACTTCAGGTTGTTGGTTATCAAATGTTTTGCAAGGGCTGTGTAATCTAGAGTGATCCCCTTTCTTATATTCCTTCCCCTTTGCTTCCTTTGCTCTACTCCAGGTTCACTTTGAGCAAGATGTTCAGTCTCTGTGTTGTTAGCAGTCACACTAGTTAGCACACTTGGTTACTGGCACTCAGGCTCTGCTTAAGGGTTGAATTATTCTGGCAGGGCTGGAGAAAAGGCTCTGGTTTTCCCACAATGCCGGGGACAGCTGGGGAGGGCTAGTGTTGCCCCAGGAGGCCGCAGAGCCTGATGGGAATGCAGGCAGATCTCTTCCAGCTGTGAAACAGACAAGACTTTCAAACACCTTAGTGGGTGGTTATTTGGAATTGCTGACATAATCAGTGCTATGCAGATTGTAAATATTTTATTTGACCAAATTTTTTTCAAAAATAAAAAATGTACAAGTTTCAATGTCTTAAAATGTTTTCTTTAATGCAAATTATGTATTTGGAAATGTAATCGTAGATTTCCACTGTATAAACAAGACATTTTTAGTTGTTTTTTACACATTTTTCAAAGAAATCTATTTACATTAATATAATTCTGTTCTCTGGTCCACTCTACAACAGTTTGCTTTCTTTAATATAGTGACCGCTGCTCTTTTATACCAACACATCATGCAGGTGTGCAGGTCAAAATTATGTTCCTGCATATGATTTGCTATATCACATATAATCAGAAGTTATTAGGGTCACTAGAGCGCTCTAACTCTAGCTTTAATATAATTAAAGTCTCATTGATTAAGATTTAAATCTGACAATCCACATCAGCCCCTCTAAGAGACTGTCTCTGCATTGAAAAACAGGAAACAAGACTCCAATGAAACTCCTTTAGTACAAATGACTCAAGTCAACTAACCTGCATTTGGGAATGTTTATCATTGCCCTAAATTCTGAGCTTTCATCTAGAGATCCAGTTTTTTCCAAAACTCTTCATGGTCGAATCCAAATATTGTGCAATATTGGCTAATATTATGGCCTCAGATATTGCGCAAATTGGTGTGTGCCAGAGCTCTGATAATAAACAGTTTGACTTCACATGGTTCAATAGTTCAAGTCAAATTACACACATCTGTCTCCCCCAGTCCAGTGGAACAGCGGAGAGAGAGGGGTCTTCAGATGTTTCTGGCCTGCTGTCTTCAAGAAAGATAGCACAGCAAACCAGTCCAAGCTGTGACCGAGAGGCCATTTGTCAACATCTGACCTGACCTGAGAACAGACGAATAGTATGGCCTTAGTAAGTGAAAAACTGATCTTGAACCTGTAATAATACAGGTCTTACAACACATTGTGCTGTGTCAGAAAAGAGCACAAGAAATTACGGACGGGAAGATGAGAAAAGGGTGACAGCGCCTCAAGGTCTAGTTGAGTTGCGAAACAGGAAAACATTTTCACTTTTAGTATGTGATGATTTGGCAGTGGTTTTCCTGAGTCAACAAGTTTTCTTCGTCCTGCAAGAAACAATCCTGTCAGAAAAAAATCCAAATCTTGCATCCAAAACAAACCCAATCAACCTGAATTCCAGAGAACTCCCTTTTACATTTTTTGTTAAATATTTGTTCACAGTTTAAATTATATTTGGCTAAATGAGCTTATTGCATAAATCTGATGCTTATGTTTTTTTACCAACATGTATTATCAGCTCCTTTGTTGATAATCATTTTGTTATTAAAATTTGATTATAGTTTCCAGAAGCTGTGGTTGTCATTAATATATAATTCTTTTAAAAGAAGATCTGGCAACCTGACAGCAGGCTTCCCTAGAATAATAAATGCTTAACTCGCCTTTAAAGATCCATGAACTAAAAACTATGGCAAGAATCCTGAAATCAGCGGTAATAAAAATATCAGCTAATACAAAACTTAAATTGTTTTTAATTTGGTTTCACCTAATTTCTTGTAAATACTTGTGGTAATGTATTGAGTCATTTTGAATTTTCATTGTGTATAAAACGTTTTACACAATCAGTTTGCCAATTTACAAAAACACCTGTTATTGACCTTCAGAGCTTCTAGGAGAAATAAAACCTCAAATATGATGCCAAATTTTAAAAAGCTCACTTAGCAAACAAAGGAAGAAGTCGTCAGATTTCGCTTTGTCAAGTAAAATTATCATTTTGGTAGAAAGTTCAACTTGACATGACTTGTAATGGTACCTGTTAATCTTGATTGGTTGATTACAGCAATAACCAAGAGCAAAGTTGTAGCATTTGGTAAAATCAGGTTGTGAATACTATGCAGAGAGGACAGAAAGTCAGAACTGAAGTATGTTCATTTTCTATATCCGTGATAAATGGTCATAGACCTCTGACAGATTTTCCCCTCACCGGCACAAAGTTTGACCTGTCACCATGAGGCTAGAAGGTCCCACATGAGGTTAGTACACACTAACCTATGTGCTCCGAACACTGACAGATTTAAACAGAGGGTTTCCAGGCTCCTCTCAAATCAATAGCAGATGTTTGAGTATGTGTTCACTCACAATTCTCTGAAGACGAGTGGAAAATGAAGAAGCCTGATTCCTGGGCTAAATTTGAGGAACCTGCAGGAGACGTTCGGTAGTGTTTATTTACCCTAAGAGCAGATGAATCTTCACACAAAGCATATATTGTGAGGTTGAGAAAAAAGGGCTTTACAGCCATGAAAAGCATGCAAGGATTTCATACATCATCGTCTTGTCTGGATCGTTTATTATTGCAGCCATAATGCCAAAATCTCTTCACAACCACAGAGGATAGATCACTAGGCGTGCGAAATGGGCTGCTGTGAGGTCAGTCTGATTGATAAAAAGTCTCAAAACTATCCAAAATTCAATTTAAAGTAGTTTTAAAAAGTTTTGAGACACATTAGGCTTTCTTTTCAACTGGCAGCAGTCGCTGTTAAAGCTACTAGATATAAAAAGCCAGTGATCAAATAGATTAAAAAAATATTGTTACACTATCAATGAGTTGATTAAAAAATGTTCAAAATCATGTTTTATAATAAAAGCTAATGATATGTGTGTAAAGGTCTATAATCAAGTATGTGATCATTTTAAGTTAGAGAATTACTTTTTTTTAAAGGAACAGTCTTTTTTAAGGAAATTTACTCTGTTATATTAGATTTAAAGATTTAACTACATTTCATTTAAAAGAGAAGGTTAAATTCCAAATTTTTTGTTTGCTTTTTCATCTGCTATTTTTTCAGATCTAAAATATTTTGACTTATCTATAGCTAAAGATGTAATTTTCTCAGTGAATAAGATTAGAAAATTATACTCTCATTTGGTCATAATAATTGAGTGGCATTGTCGCCGTCACGTGTTTGCAGCAGACGCAATCACATCAAACAGCACCCAAATGTTTTCCGAAGGCAGGGTTTTCAGCTTCACAAATGAGTTTATTGTGGTTCAAATGCATATGGTTGAGGATCTGCACTAAACTAAATGTGCATTTTACTAAGTTCACAAATCTTTGGCAGCTGTTATGTATAATGTATGTACTGCTTGAAAAGGCAGCCTATCTGAATCTAATTTCTAAATTTGTCACATTAAATCATATCCATTTACTCCAAACAGTTTCTTCTTTCTTCTCTTCATGTTGTAATGTTTCTCTTGGCTGTACTATGCCCAGAATATATATATATATATATATATATATATATATATTGTAGCGGGATGAAGAATCATGCGACAAGGAATATTGCAATAAGGATATATTCACAATAAAAAGTGTTCTTCGGTGATGGTGAGTTCTTTGTGCTCGTTCCCCATTGGTGCCCGTGTACCATTGAAGTGAAGGAGAGTCCAGAAAAGTGTGCCCCTTGGTCTCAGCTGCTTTCTGGGGGGAGAGAGAAGAGCCGTTAGCATCTGTAGTATTACAAGGACCCAAGCTCAACTGGCTTGGGTTTCTTCTCTCTCTTATCTGGTCCCTCTGATTGCCGGCAGCTGAGGCTAGGTGGCGGTTGATTGCGGGGTCCAGGTGTGCGTCGTTTTCGCCAAGACAGCGATGAATGGAATGTACACCCGTCACTATACACTATATATATATATATATATATATATATATATATATATATATATATATATTCACTCAGATTCGTTACCCAAAAAGTCTTTATTTTTAATTAAAACAACATTCAATCTCGATTTGGAAAACTTTGTAAGTACTCCCCTATTCGTTTCTGATTTGCATATTCATGAAGTGTTATCAAAGTTATTGTGTGATTAATTACGAGCAACTTCACTACTGAGAAATAAACTTTTATTAAAGCAACATTGATAGGCGCTGTAATAGCATTTGGAGGAAACGTTACAGCCTTATCTCTATGAGCCAGAATCTGATTCTGAATCAGATGCAAATGCACCTCCATCACCTTGGCATCCGGGTCTTCAGTCCAGAAGACTTTCTCATCAGCCCCGGATAATTCAACTCCAGAAGAGTAAATAAATACACCAGACCTGTAGATTAACAAGTCACTAAAGAAATGACTTCATTACGGCCAGACCAATAAGAGAGAAGGGATAAATGGAGAATCTGTTTTTATTGGCTGATCTGACTTGTTTGCATCTGATATGTGTATATCATATACATCAGCTAAACTTTGTATATTCAGTTCATAGTACAATTGATTGAACATTTTAAAATCAACATAGAGAGAGAGAGAGAGAGAGAGAGAGAGCAATATCGTCTTACTGCACAGTGCAAACAGTATGCACAGTGATGGTGCAACCCAAGATGATGCTAGGAGGGCTGCTTCCTCATCGCACATCTCTTGTGAAGATGCTTCCTCACCGCTCATTTTCTGCAGACATGTTGCATTGTCATCATTGTTGCTGTATTCAATGCCACTCTATATTTTGGTAATCTCTCAAAGCTTTATGCATTGCATTTATGTGTAGTATTGACCATTTAGTCTACCATTGGTGCACAACGACAAACTATCATAGATAAAAAAGAGAAACCCAGAGTTCCTTGATGTAACCCACACAAAAACTGACAAACATCCGAGCCCCACTCACTCGAGCTGTCATCGAACCAATAATCTACTAACTGAGAGGCAGCATGGTATAGAATGGTATGCCATGTGCCACAACTGGTGTCCCATGTTAGTATTTTGAAAACCCCAATAATCTAAAAGATCCCTTCAATGAGACAGCGGTAACAGAAATCAGTCGAGGTCATTTCGGAGTATTCTGTGGTATGACATGTTCAGACAAACCTCTTCTGAGACGTACTGAACAAATAGAGTCCGTTCCGTAGACAGAAGTGTTTACATTAGTGACCACAACTGTTCATAGCTTTGTTTAACTGCAAGTGTTTGGCTAATCAGTTTAAAAGCGCTGCTGTGCACTCACAGTTGACACATAAGTGTAACAGCACACCTCTCCAGAAATTCATAACACTTGCACACACAGACACACTCTTCCTTTGCCTGGCTTTTTCTCTCTTGGAGGTTTGACAGTGTTCTGGCTCTATACGACAAAAGATTATTTCGCCAAGGAAAATGAGCTCTGTTGAAATGGAAAGTCTGAAGTCAGTCGGGCCTTTTGGCAAAAGAAGAAGTCTGCATCTCACCGATAGATCCAGGACAGTGTCTTGGGATATGCTCATATGAATCTTGAGGAAAGTAGTCTGATGTTGAAGCTGCTTCTCAAAGCTTTTCTGTGTGAGGGAGGAAGGAGAAAAGGGAAGAATGGAGATGGGGGAGATGTTTGTGCAGGAGACTCAAGGGGTGAGATTTGAGCTTGGTTATCAGTTGCCTGGCAGTGGGCAGGAAGTTTCTTTAACCCAAGGTTACATTCTGATGGTACTTGCCAACTTCCCCAAATAAAGAGTCACCTCTTTGAAAGGTATCCACAATGACCTAACTTCAGTCGACCGAAATGTTCTGTGTAACTTCACTAATGGGTCAATATTTCAAGTGTGCACACATGTAAATAATGTGTACTTTGCAGATATATTTCATATTAGCATGACTGCCAAGTTAATGGTCCAGTCACCACACATAAATATGGGTCTTTGAGCAATGAAATCACCCTGTTCTTATGATGTGAAGGCCGAAACAAAGAGGAGTTCATTCTGTTTTGACATCGCTGTAAAATAAATGTACAATTCGAATGTTGCAAGCACTTTGCTAATACTTCAGTTCATCTTATAGGTTATTAGCAGTGTAACAATAAGAAAGCACCATATCAACCAATAGCAAGAGAAATTCATAATATGGATTAAAAGTGAGAGAAATGCTATTCATAAGTGCCATGATTTTTAATTTGCAAGAGAGAAAATAACAAACAAAATCTGTTTGAGAAATGTATTCAATGATTGACACTGCTTCAAATTGACACCAGGTAGGAGGCCATCTTTCAAATCTGGACCAGGGACCTGAAAAGAGGTTGTAGATGTGTTTCCAGTATGACCATGAGAAAAATGACCAATGCTACAAAAGAATAGTTCAATAAACATAAAGGTCATGGAGTAGCAGAAATGAATCTGATAGAAAATCTGGGGAGGAGCTGAGAGATCATCTGCAAAGAGGAATGGTGTTAAAATCCCTCCTGAGATGGCCAACCCAATTTCAAATTACAAGAAATGTCTAGCCTAAAAATGATTACCAAGTGTCTAATGATTGCCAAAAATTGTTTTTTTTTTCATCAGTTTTTGTCTTAATTAAAGTTTATTTCCCTCAAATTCATATTTTACTTGTGTAAGTGAAAATAGTGCTATATCAAACTTTTCTAGATTTTTCAGTTTTTATTAGATGCTTTTTTATGGATTTTTCTGTATACTGAAGCAAAAAAGGCACAAAATGTCAATGCATGGGTGAGATGAACCAGGAAATCATAGTGGAAAATAAGCAGTGCAGGTAATGCTGGGAAATGTAGTACATTTCAGTACAATTACACCCTCCACTCCCCACCACCCCCTCAACAGAAAACAACACATTTCAATGTCGGGTTACAGTAAAGGATCAGAACATTCTACACTACAATGTCTGATGCCAGATGTTAAAATTCATGATCACTCATTTAAAAGAATCGAAATCACACCTAATGACAAATTATGGTTCTGTTATCAACATGCATGCTCCTCCAGATGTGAACCGAGATCTTTAAATCCTCACACACAGCTTATTTCTCAAATGCCATAACAAATAGTAGTGATAAACACTTCTTATGCCGTGTCTCATTCTATGTAAACTATGCACTGTTAGATGTGTTTATTGTTGTCTTCATAGACAATCTGTTAAACTGCCATAAATCACGTACTTCTGACTTGTGTGAGATCATGGACAAATAGAGAACTGGGATGTTTTCTCTAATCTAATCAGAATCATGAGCTCATGATGGATTGATACAGTGTGTTTTATTTAACATTTGACATTATCAAAACCTAACCTTTTCTGCTCTCCTCACAGGAAAGTGTGATCAGGATGTTGATGCTGGATGGGATGCCAGCCCTGCCAGTAAAACTCAACACAGTTGAGACACAGAGACGGGTGAGAATTTTATTTTTTTGCTCTTTGCCCCTTATAATAAATGTCCCATGTGTCAATTTAACCCTTTTTTGTCACCATATCAATTAGAAATTATAAGAGCGCAAATGCATTAGACATTAATGTGTCTTGAATCAATCGTTTGTATGGCAGTCTGTTTTAATAATCTATTAAACATTTCAGACACCATCTCTTCTGCATCTTGTCTTTTCATTCTTTAGGTAATAATGAGTCTTTCAAGGAGAATCGTTATTTCTTTCATGTATGCTCCAGTTTTGCCTATATTCACTCATTAAAAATAACATTAATAAACAGTCGGAACAGTCTTTCACATTTTTGTTTTGACATAGACTAACCATTGCAAGTTATTCCAGTCACAACTGAATTATCCTTATTTTCAATGTCCCTCAGTTCAACACAGCAGACATTAGCCATGTTTACACTGTGGCATTTCAGCAGTCAATTCCAGGACTTTAACCTCATGCAGCCAGTCGAGGCTACGAGTGGATCCAAATGCTGTTTACTGCTGTTTTTAAACAGTTCCACCGGAAAACTGCTCTTTCTAACGGACTCTGAAAAAAAGACAATAGATGCAGAAATTTGTTAAGTTAAGATGCTTTTAATTGGTGTACTGTCGAATCAAAAAGTCAGAGTCTTGTTTGTCTCTGGTGGATCAAAGTGTGGGTTTGAGAAGAAGCCTGACAGTTATAAACAGAAAGGGGGTAGCAAGTCATGGAGTTTGTCATCCTGTAACCAAAGGATAGGGGGTTTGATCCCCGCCAGGTGCCGTTGTGTATTTTACAATAAAACAAATTGACCACCAGCTATGTATCTTTGTTAGTCTGAAATACAGTGACATAGCAAAAAGTTAAAATGGCTTCACTGGTAATGCACAATCCCTCAGAAACTCCCAACATCTTCAATATTTTCAATCCGAATACTGCCTAGCAAGCTCCCTGACTGCAACCAATGAGCATATCATTGAAGAGATGTAATCATTCATGAATCAGATAGATGTGATTAAATGCACTCTCTTATAAACAGAGAGAGAGAGCATGGTCATGTGGTAAAAATAACAAATGATGACTTGCTTTGGCTTAAAACTCTGCATTGACGTAAGCAAAACATGAATTGAATTGATGCATTTACCAAATAAACATCTAGTATACCCATAAATAACTAAATCTCTCTCTCTCTCTTTCTCTCTCTCTCTCTCTTTCTCAATTCACTTTTACCTATGATTTTGCCTCCTGTTTAACTCAGTTAAAACTTGTTGTGTCACTCTTAGAGTTGAGTGCAGGATGTGCGTAGGCTTTGAAGTGTGGTAAATCAACAGGCAACTCAGATGTGAAACGTGCTTCTTGTTTGACTGGGCTCAACGCCAAGCCCCCGTTTTCTTGGAAACATACCCCCCCCCCCTTTTTTTTTAAGCCCTCCTCACCAGAAGCAATTTGGATTCAGAAAATTAACCATAATTACTGGTAGCCCCCAGTAAAAGGGCTTGGACGGAGACTGTGCAGGAGGGGAGGGATATAGAGGTTGGATAGGTGAGGTGGGAGTCAGGGGAGAGATAGAAAGAGGGCTGGTATGAAGTTTCAAAACATGTTCCATTTCAGCTGAAAAGCTTCCAAGTCAACCACAGTCAAAACAGCGGGGAGAGTTTTGGGATGAATCTAATGCTGCCAGCAGACCACTTTTTGTCCATGATTACTTTCAGTCTGACAGAAAAACTCTGGGAGAGGAGGTCATCTCTTACTTTTTGATCGAATCTCTTTTAATTAGAGAGGGTTTTGATTCTTTCATATCTACAAAATGATAACTCTACTTTTTAACAACTTCCTTTTTTATGACGAAATGGTGAATTTCGATGGCAGCCATGCACACATAGGAAGTTAAAAAAGCTTTCCAATTTAACATCCCTTTAGAAAATTTTAGATACCTTTAGATAACAGATAAAATAACGATGAGTTTGTTAAAGAACACACCGAACTGCTGATTAAAAGGGATGTAAGAGATCCTTTGTGATTTCTGGTACTTGATTTTTGACAGTTCAGTGATTTATTCTATTTCTCTCTTTCAGTCTCCAGTAATCCATGACTATTCAGAGATGGGGGTGCTGGTGTTAAACCGTAGATTTCGGACACAGTCAGAAGACAGGCGATTCCTGTCAGACCCGTTCCAGACACAAACTGAACCTGTGGATCTGTCTACCAACAAAACCAGAACCTCCCCATCGCATTCTGCATCTCCATCTTCATCCTCCTCTCCTTTATCTTCTTCATCACCGATACAGTTCTGTCCAAAGACACCTCCCACCACCAAAACTCTGCCATCTTCTTCATTACCGATGCCTTCGTCTTGCTCCACTTCAGTCATTACAACAGTTCCACGTTTAAAAATGTCACCAATCATGGCATGCTCCCCATCCAGAGGTCTCAGGGGGCAGTCCTTTTTGCAAATGCCCCCACTGATGCCACCATGTTCCAGTCCAGTCCAGCTTCATTCACACAGAGTCCCAGTAGTGGTGCAGCCAGTGCCACGTGTCTACAGAGGGGTGGCATCCTTGGCCAGTAGCAGGCTTATGATGCCACTGCTGGAGGAGAGTAGGATTCACAGGAAAGGTGAGACAGTCCAGAAATGATTGAAGTTGAAATGACGATTTTTGGGTTTTGGTGATGTTTGGCAGTTTGTTTCCAAATAAGCTCTTGTGTTTGCTGGGCACCCAACAGAATGAGCGAGCTGCGTTTCATAGATATCATAGATATTCCAGTGAACATCTGAATCAATCCATAAAGATGCAGCCCCTGAAAGGCAAGAACAAAATTGACTCTTAATACTCCTTAAATTAAAACATATTGGTGACATCTACATGAAATGATTAATGTATCTTCACATCTTCATGTGTCAGAGAGAAAAAGAGTAAAAATAGATGACTCACAAATTGTGCTGGTGAATATTGAAAAAAAAACCCAGGTGTGAGTAGATGAAGAGTAAATATCTGCTCACCATTTCAGGAAAAAAAAATTACATGTAGTTTACAGGAAAAAGCATTCAGTATCAATGAGAAATTCATACAGATGGAATATAGATGTCCAATATTTTCTGATTTCTTTTACTATCTATTGTCAGAACAATTTTCAGGGATTTAACTATTTAATTATCTTTGACAGATTGAGAAACATAATTAGTGTTTTTTTTTTCTCTTGTGATTGAGATCAATGGAAAGAAGACGGATCTTTTTACTTACAGTATTTGCATTTTGGTGTCCCGTGGTGAAAATTTTGTTTTTTTCTGTGTAAGACTTGTATTTTGAGAGGTTTCCTGTCTAAAAGTGTTTCTTTATTTGCTTATTTTACGCGGCCACAATTTTAAGAATGAAAGAGAGGCTCCGGTGGGAAGAAAGCCGGAAGTAGAGGTTAACAACGATAATATTGATAACAATATTTCTACATTTGTTCATTTTATACGTCATCCTCCCAGAAAATTCTGCTAAGTGAGACGGATAGTCTTGTCTTTTCTTGCCTTTTTTATTATGCCTTTACTTTTCTTGCCTTGTCTTCCTAGATGTATTCCTTTTTGTGTTCTTCAATCTTTGACTTTGTTTATTTAAAACATCAAACATCCACTGTGTACCCGTTAACTTGAGTGTTGTCATTTGTTTGGCAAAACCAACCAACGAGTCATCTAACTGAATTTAATTTGAGATCAACGATATCTCTACTGCAACAAAACTCTTTCTCCTCAAAAGTCCTCCCAATCTTTCTGCCAGCACTTTTCTCTCTCACAGGAGTGTGTTTAGCAGGCTCTGGTTGAGTTTGCGTGTTCCTGGCAGGGTCAGTGATAGAAACCAGAGTCCGCCAGCGTGTTGGACAGCCCTGGCTCTTCTGAGAGCAGCTCCATTGTGCTCCGCTCTTTATATTCTCTTTACATCCCTCCACATCATGCCTGCAGGAAGTTGATGCCATGGCTGAAATTCGCCTCAGCTTTTAAGGGCACCTGGGTTTGTTAGCCATAAAAGCATTTGACAAAAATACAAAAGCAACTTCCATAAAAGGCAGCATATGTAGGGAAACAGAAATGATTTATATTATGCTCTAAATTTAGATGCTGTTTGATTAATTTTGAGGCAAGTTACCGCTCATTCTTGTCCTGCACACAAGAAAACCTTTTTCTGTCTAGGAAAGTGTGCTTTGCGGCTATCTGTTTTAATGGGCTGTGTGGTTAGAAAGGCTTTTCATTTAGTTGTTTCTCTTCCTGTTTTCCTTTGGGGGAGGGGCATAGATAGAGGTTGGAGATTTTCCAATGTCAAATACTCTCTTCTTATATTTTCTATTAGAGCTTTTTCTTCAATAAACTTTCCAATCAGAGAAGGCCATTCATCTTCAGCAGAAGCACACTGTGTGAGCAAACAAGCAGGTTGACATATAATTAGCTCTGTGCAGTTCACACTTTGATGCTCCAATTTTGCTTCATTAAAAATGTTACAGATTGGCACACATTGACCAGCCCTTATCTTGAGGGTTCGTGGCCTTATGCTCTGCAGTCTTTCTTGAAGTATCCATGGAAACAAGACATGGAGTGACACCAATTCAACGTACAGTGTTATTACTAGAAAACACAGCAAAATAAATCCCTGTGGAAACATGTCCCGTGCCCTTGGTACATCAGAAGGTCAATTCAAATTATTGTTTCTTGTTGTGTTTCATATAAGTGTGGAGCATAAAACATTAGATTCCCATTGCAGAGAAAATATGAAAAAAATGTGCAAGAATTGTGTTACTCACACATCAAAAATTTATATTTATTGGGTTTTTAAACCAGAAATTCAGGTTAGCTTAAAATTTACATTGGTGATTTTCAGTTTGCCTGTAGTTTATAGTTTACAATTCAGAATAAAATCTAGATATACTTAATTTCTAACTGTAAGTTGAGTACATTTTTTTTGTGCATGCCTAGATTTACAATTCTTTTCTCATTTATTCATTATTTGTTTAATAATTATCACACAATGAACTTTATTCATCATGCATTCTAGAGCTCATTGTAGAGCTTTATGATATCTCTTTGTGCAAAAAAAGGTTGTTTTTGGTTATTACCGAGCGTCCGTAAAACTGAACTGTAGAAATTTAAAATATCCTGTTAAGGCATAATTACTGTAATAAAGCATAAGGATAATCAAATGTACTATGTTTTTGATTTTCCTACAGTTTCTCAACAAACTTCGGATGGCCTGTCACCACTGCGATCTTTGAGTGAGAGCGAGGACGATGACCTGCCCAATGTGACCTTGGAGAGTGTGAATGAAACGGGATCCACTGCTCTGACCATCGCTCGCGCTGTCCAAGAGTAAAGACATATTTATCATTTACCTTCAATGAACCCAGACTCTAAACTTCTATACCTGTCTAGACTTTATACTGTATGTCTACAGACAATTGAGTGAATACTTTTGGCAACATTGTGTGCTTTCATCTAGAATGCGTTTTGTTTTGGTTGTTTCGGTTTTGTTGTTGTTAAGCTATATGTAATGAAACTTAATATTATGTTGAGAAAATGTTTTTTTACTAAGAATGTTAATATATAAGCCGCTTGAATTATAAACCTTAAACACTGGGATTGATACAAAAAAAATACAAACAAATCTAAAAACTACGTATCAGTTGTTAATTATTAAAACACTTGTTGAGTCAGTTCCGCAAAAAAATGCACATTAGGAATTAATCTGTATTGTAATTCCAAGGCAAAATATTTTCGTTTCAGGAACTGCTCACAGTCTCTGATGTACTGTTCTTCACGTTCAGTCTGATGTGGAAACAGGTGCAACTTTTATATGTCCCCTGACCCCTGACATGAATCTATATGAATGGACTCCTCTCTTACCTTTATTTTTTTTTTATCATCCTATAAACTGATCTTGATCTTGTGATGCTGCCCAGCACATCGACACAACTGGAAAGCCCCTTAGCCCTTCTCCTTTGGGAAAAACAACAAACAAAAGACGGAACATGAGTGACTGCGCAGCATTTAGTCTGGTGGCAGCTGCAGTTTCCCCCTTGACAACAGTCCAGCATTGATTTTCATTCTAAAACATTAACTACATTCCTCTAACCCCAACCTAAAATTCCTAGCTCAATGTGCGCACTTGATGAAATATGGAAAACAGTGACAGCAGGTTTTTTTTTATGAACGTTGATACTTTTAAGGAATGAGAAAAGATATCGTGTTTTCTTTCCTTTTCCCTCTGTTGGCCCCCAAAAAGTCATAAGGTGAGCCAAAAGAAACAGGTACCCCCACTGAACCCCCTCATTTGCATTCTTATACTTACATAGAGGACACTCTCATTACAGAAACAGGAAGTTGTTCTCTTGAAGGTGAAATTTAAAATAGAAGGCTTAGTGAATTAAAAAGGCATACTCATAAAATTAGTTTGTGGTGTTGCCAAAGTTTGTGCATACATGTTTTATATGCATATGAAATGAAGTGAAGCTCAATTCTTAATCAGTACGGTATCAATAATATGTTGTTGACCAACCCTTGGCAGCTATAACAGCATCAACTCTTCTGGAAAGACTTTGCCCAATGAGGTGGGGGAAACACTGTTCATAATTACTATCACCATCCTCATCATCATCTTTATTTAAAAGCATTTTAATACAGCAAACTCTAAACAGAATGATACTTTAAAACAGACATTTTAAAAGTAAAGATGCTGAAACGCATCACATTCAAAGACAGAATATCAGGTTGGGCTGTGGGTTATTCAATATCTTTCACATTAAACCTGCTCTTGCATTTAGTCATGGTAGAATAGGAAGGAGTTGGGAGCACAGGCTTTTCAAAATCATTTAACGTTACTAGAATTTACCAAAATCCTGAAAAACAACTGAAAAAACAATATTCACAACAAAAGCAATAAATGACTTACATTCTGTACCAAGAAGGTATACATTCCATTTGCTTTGAATAAATGTGATAGACAAATGCATAAATGTAAATTGAATGTACATTTTTTGACACTCTTGGAAAAGAGATTGTTGGATTAAATTAATTTTATTATAATATATTCTCTCATATTTGAATTCTGGTAACTCAACATAAAGTTACTCTGGATCTTGATCCAGTAATTTTGTAATTTAACCCTTAGAAGTCTGGGGCCTTTTGAGCATTTTTTAAAGCAACAGTTTTTTTTTAACAAACAACAAAAGTGTTTAGACAAAATAAAAATTCATAAATCCCACAAAAAAGCAACTATGTGAAAATTTAATAAAAAAATAAATAAATAAATAAAAACAGGCGAACCTCCACTAAATCTTATAAACTTTTCCAATCACTTTTACTGCAATTGTGCTTTTTGTCCCAGAACTTTGAAAAACAAAAGCCATATCACAGGCCTGGTACTTACAATGGTTATCCCTTTTTTCATCACTGGATGACACTGATTTGGGGTCTGTAGCATGGACCTGAAAGACAATCATGACTTTGAATTACCTTGCCAATTATGTGTGATAGCTCTTGTAATTTATAACCAAAAACATCAAAAACAACAACCTTTTGAAACCTACACATTATATTTGCAATCAGAATCAAACAATAGGTGGGTTGCTTCATTCCTACTAAATTTAAAACAGCCGAAGTGATTGGCACATGCACCATTGCATGGGGAGGTATAATCAAATAATCTGTTTGATTCTGATTATCTTTTTGAAAGGTATATTTGTGTATTTTGTCTTAAATTGTACAACTTTAACACACTTCACTGGTTGCTCTCCAAAAACTGCACTATAACTCATGTGCTTTGTGTGCAGATCTCTGTATTCCTTCAGTATCGAAAGTCTGCGGAGACCCAGGCCTTCAGAGTCCCCCGACTCAAAGAGAAGGCGCATTCATCGCTGTGAGTTTGATGGCTGCAATAAAGTTTACACCAAAAGCTCTCATCTTAAAGCCCATAGACGAACACACACAGGTGAGTCTCACATTCACATCTAAAGGTTTGGTTCGTGCTTGTCAGCGAGGCGACTTAGCGATTTTGCCAGTAATAATATTAACCAATCTGTCTAACTTTCAAAATGTTTGCTTTTGTTTTTTTGTTGTTTGTTTTTTTTTTTTTTGCATTTGTTTAATATAATTTAATATAATTTTTTTTTCACATGTTATTTGCACATTTAAAATATTGTTACCAGCATAGTTCAGCTTTCATAATATGGCAGTATTTATAATAATTTGCTAAATATCAGTATGTTAACCCATAGAAGTCCAGGGCCTTTTTGAACATTTGTTTCTACTTTACAATTTTTTTCTAATCAATTACCTTTAAAACTGTTTTTTTTTTTTTTGTTTTGGCTACAATACTTGATATCATTTATTTTAGGGCAGCGCGAGCTTCTTTTTTGTACATTGTACATTTTTTTTTCATTACACTACACAGTAATTCCACAACAAAACTTAAATTTGACAAAAATGAAAAGCGTTGAGGCAAAATAAAAGTTTATAAATCCTCCAAAAAGGTCAAAACAATGTGAAAATTGTATTTAAAAAAAAATACTTTATACACTGTTCCAAACTGCTTTTTTGTGCTAGAACTTTGAAAAACACAAGCCATATCACAGGGTACTTCCATGTGTCATCACCACTAGATGGCACTGATGGCACCAACTGGGGTCTGTAAAATGAAATTGAAATATGATTGTGCATTTTCTCACATTTTAATTTTAATTACCTTGCAAATTATGTGTCATACGTCTTGTAATGTTTGTTTAAATCCACAAATATCAGAGCTAATTACCTTTCGAAACAGACACAATATAATTGAAATCAAAATTAAACAAGAGCTGGGTCACATCCTTCCTACTTAATTCAGCTGCTGGTGCGTGCAGAGACTTAGTTGGCATTCTCATAAATATTAGAAGCTAAGATAAGCATATTTGTTATCCTTCAGTGCTGAATGGTCAAATTATACACCTGAATGCTTAATTTCTATACCTGCAATACACACACACGCACACACACACATTGATTGATGTTTGGTTGATTGATATATGTGTATATTGTTGCATCTTTTCTCAGGTGAAAAGCCATACAAGTGCACATGGGATAACTGCACATGGAAGTTTGCTCGATCTGATGAACTGACCCGACATTATCGTAAACACACCGGTGTGAAACCATTTAAATGCAGCGACTGTGACCGCAGCTTTTCCCGCTCAGATCACCTGTCCCTCCACCGCCGCAGACATACTCCCCAAACATGCCTGGTGTAAGGAACACACTGCTGTGAGTGGAGGGAGACATGCAGAGAGAGCTGGTATCTATCTGCCAGTGAAGGCCTGGACCTATTCCACGCACAATAATGAGAAGAAAAGGGTTGGTCTGAAATGAAAGCGATGTATAAGGACATTCATCAGCATATATCTCTGTGCTTTATCTCAAGCTCTTCTTTCTGTCTGAGGTGGATTCATACATTTTGGAATCTTTCGTCTTTACTAATGAGTAATTAAAAGCCATTTAGTGTTATGTATTTGATTCTTCAAGTTCTTTGTGTCGCAATAAAAAGTATTTAACAGGTGAAACAAGTAAAAAAATATTGCAGGGTAATAATGATCTGTGGATTAAAATGTAATGCATAGGATGAAAACAAACATCACAGTGTATTTACTGCAGTTCAAACATAGTAATCACTTTATTATCAAATCTGAAACCATGTTATTTTTAAACGCCATATTTAACTGAATGTGTGGAGGCGTCGTTTCATTAATATAACAGTCTGTCCTCTCAGGACTCACTTGTGAAAGCAAATATCTCAGCCCTTTTTAAACTCTCCTAGCATTATTTGTGCACAAACCTAGAGTAGCAGATGTTTGTACATTTTATAGTCTTTAATCATGTGGTTTAATTGTCTGTCTTATATTTCTTCTGTATCCCAAGATTTGCACCATGATGTCCATAAATGTATAATGTCAAATGTATAGTATTTACAGGGAACATGATGACTAAAAACCATGAGTGTAAATAGTCATCTTTTTTTTTCGTCAACAAATGATGTATCTGTAAATGAAGTTATGGTAAACATTTTGGTTTTATATAGATTTAACTGTGAATTTATATATATATGAAGACAGTATATGTTTAAAAAAGGCATGAATAAAAGCACCAATTTGTATATATTGAAAAGAGTTGTGTGACTTTTGAGAAAATATTTAATGTTTATATTGTCTTTTTCAAAATGTAAAAACTACATCCATTCCTTTAAGCTATACAGGGCTGTTCTGAGTGAATTTCTGCATAGAGTATTTTATTTAATTACATTTGTTTATTAACTAAGTCGTGAATGACTATTATGCTTCAATGTTACGGGTAGTAGAAAATCATGATTAAACATGAATACAAAAAAAATGACTGAAAAAACACAGATTTTTGAACAGTGAATTCACATGATAAAAACAAAAAACAAATGTTAAGCTGTTTTCTATCAATTTTTAAAAGTTATTTTATTTTAAAATCCTGTTATACGATGAAAATCATCCAGCTGCACTTACAGTATATGGGAGGCTGCACTTTGACCACGGCTTTTAAAAATAGCGCCATCTATTGAGCTTGAAAAATCGTTAAAAATTAGTTAATGCTAATTTTAAATAATGCTAGGGTTTTTTTTTATTTATTTTATTTTATTTTTGTGAAGACAAAAAAACTTAAGAGACTATTTCCCCCCAGTAAAATTTATTAAAAATATAATTTGATTTACAAAACAAGATCTACAACGTTTAATCACCACTACGTTGTTACTGTCATAAAATCAAGAAAAATTGTAAAGGCGTGGACTATACCAATAGAATTCCATGATCTTCTGTTTAAATCAAAAAAGGGAGAAAAATAATAATAATTAAAAACGTAGCATTTTACTGTGGTATTATTTTGCTTTTGAGGAGAACATCATTCGTGGGAATGGTCAAAAAAATAAATGCACTATTTTTAAAAACAAATTATTTGATTAATTTTCTTATCTAAGATATACAGATTTTGTGAAACTTTGAAATTTAATAAATGTTCGTCGTATCCTCGTATTGCCTATATTTGCTCTATTTATATGCGCCTGTTCGTCTTCGAAACCATTAGGTGGCGCTGTCACACAACGCTGGTGTCCGACACGCGCAGTAAGATGATACTCACATATGCATTTTATGGGTGTTCTTTTTTTACCTCTCAAATATACAGCTCAAGAAATCCATGTTTAAAATAAAAAAATGTGTTCTAGAAATTCACCACAAGAGGGCAGCAGAAAATCACATTTTCAGATCAACTGAAGTAAAATATACCGTAATATTTTACGAGAACTTCATGGCACATTCCAATTGGCATTCTTCGTTGAGCAATTAAATGCTTTTTGAGCACATTCGTTCAAAAAATATTTCATTCAAGTTTCTTTTTTTATATTCATTCACATACATTTATTATAAGCTCAAAAATATTTAGGCTGCATGTTTTTACATAATCAATCATAGATGTCAAGTCTACGTATCAATTCAAATATATTCTTCTTTATTTAAACACTGTAATTTATATGCTAGGTTTAAAATAAAACAAGGGAAAATTTACAAGAGAAATTAACATTTACATGTGAGTTAAGGAAAGAACACAGCTTCAACTTTTCTGAACATCATGGACAGGAACGCATCAGTTTTTTGCAAGTAAGTCTGAGAAGGAAACATTTTCCAGAGCCCTAGTTAGATTTGGGGCAAGCTCTTGGCAATCATTCTTTCATTTATCTTCATACCCGCTTGTACCCTTTTGGGGTAATGGGTCTGCTGGTACCCATCTCCAGCTCAATGGGAATTTTATAGGCATGTTTTTGGGGTTGTGGGGGAAGTCAGAGTACGCAGAGAAAAGCCACACAAGCCCGTCGAGAACATGTAAACTCTGAAACCCTCTAACCGAAAGGTAACAATGCTACCCATTTCGTCACCATGCTGCCCCTAGCTCTGCGCATCTCTACTGTAATTTGAGAGAGTTATAGGTGGGATGGACAACATACTGAGCAAAGTACATTGTTGAGTTCATTATGCATCAATGAAATAGAGCTTCCCAACATCAGCAGCACTCATGCAAAGCTCCCCACCACGTTTCACTGTTGGCACCATGCATTTTTCTTTGAAATCCTCCCCTCACCTGCACACCACACAGCTTTTTTTTTATCAGAAGACAGTCCTGTCGAGATTATAACTTCCAAGGATGGATCACTTTTGCTACAGTATTTTGACTGATCTGTAACTTTCAATCACATTTTATGTAAAGAATGATTTTCTCATATTTTGTGACAGAATGAAACGTGAAGGATTTTCTTTGTTAAGGGATGCCCTGTTATAGTCGCCTGTCCGCTGGACACCTCTTAAATGACTCATTAGACTCCCCTGTGGTGGAAAGGCTGTTAATTAGAGTGTCTCCTAACATTATAATTGGGATGTATTCATTTTTGCATGATATCTTGAATGAAATTGTCAGGAAAAAAACTTTATGTGTGTTTGTGTGTGTGCAGTGGGAGTATTTTGTGCTGTCATTTTTTTCTCTCCTTTTCTCAGCTTGATGCTGTGTAATATTTATATTATTTGTGTTGTGCAATACAACACTTTGAACCTTAATAGCACGATAAGGTGGCTTCAATTCCACAATGCTGTTTAATATTAAGCAATTAGGGGCCATTGTCACATCACCACAAGAGCAGTGAACACACTGAGCCTGTTTGTGTTAGTTGGAATCAGACCCTGAATGTCTCTATTAGACTTCTTCTTCTGATCTGAGAAGATGAGAAACACCTTATGAAAATATTGTTTATTCAACTATAAAAACAGCTGAAAGGCTTGTTGTTTCCCTTTCCTTTCCCTCATAATCCAAACAAAGAAGCTCTGTCATAACACAACTGCTGCACACCCTTCAAAACAGAAAGAGTGGGAGAAGGAGCATGTCTGTCTTTGGAAAGAGAATGGACAGGCGATATTTCTTTATTTAATTTGGCACTGGCTTAACAAAGTGCTTTTTTCCAGATTTGGTGTTTTAGAAAGACTAGCTTCAATAAAGATTAGTACTGTCTATTTCTGCAAAATTTGGTGTGAACTAGTGATCAAAGCCCACCTAAAACAATATCAATGGTATAACAAGAGTAAGCAAAGGCAGGGGGGTTAAAAGTGAAGCATTCGCAGGTTTGAGCGAGAATCTAATGGCTGTACAAATCCCTAGGTTTGACAACAGACCGCAGGGCACTGTGAGAGCGCCAAGTGAACAAAACGTGACTGCAGTTCTTTCATTGCCGGCTGCCAGACTCCAAAAGTCTCTGTCATGCTGGAGTCACTATTATACTGGTGCCATTATAGCAAAATTACACCCACAGGTTCAAAGGCTAACCTGATAATTGTAAAGGTGTGCTTTTTATAACCACCCAGTATGAGTCATTCTTTGTTACACACAATGCTGCTGCATGAACAAACTTGAAGGTTTGATCGAGAGAGAGTGAGCGAGGCAGAAAGAGTGGGAGAGAGAGAGTAAATGTTTGCACGGTGCCTCAAAGAATGTTTTTGAAGTTGACTGTATAAGAATTTATTAAAGACCTTCAGATACTTAAGCACAATAGTCAGAAGTGTTAGATGGTTAAAGCTTAAAAATAGCTTTAGATGTTCAGCAGCTAATACTTTTGTTCATGCTTAATGCCCACAAAACTTAAAAATGTCTTATATCTGCAACAATGTAAGATGTAGGCAGTTCTTCGGGTGAATAAAAAGAAGAGGCTGTACTCTCTTACATAAAATTCAGAGATTCCTGAATGTAAATATGGCTCAATAAAAAGAGGTCTCTCTCTCTCTCTCTCTCTCTCTCTCTCTCTCTCTCTCACTCACTCACTAAACACTAGAAAGCGCTTCGATGAAACTGTAATTTACTCCACGCCACATGGTGACGCAAGAGCAATTCACACTGTGCATGAGGTGTGTTTGTAGAGAAGAGGAAGAAGAGTACGGGCGCTAGCTTACCTGTAACACCCGGAGCAACCTCCTGCGTGCTTTCCCTCTTGAAGCCTGCAAATCCTCTACATGCCGCTAGAAATGAACAGGTTCTCGTTCACTTCAGTGTTAAATTGGCCAACTTTGGAGCTGAAAAAAAAAAACATATTTCACCCCCTGAATTCACTAGTTTTGTTGATTTAGATCTCTAGGTTTGACCTTCATGAGCACTCTGAGGGGGGTAATTTTTTTTTTATTTGTTGGTTTAAGATTGGGACGGCATGGTGGCGCATGGTAGCAATGTGGCATTCCAGTTAGAAGGATGCCGGTTTAAGGCTCGCCAGTGACCTTCCTGGAAGGACCTTGCATGTTCTCCCCAGGCTTGCGTGGGTTTCCTCTGGGTACTCTGGTTTTCCCCCACAATCCCAAAAACATGTGATTAGGTTAATTAATTAAATTATCTAAATTACCCTTAGCTGTCAGTGTGTGTTGCTCTGCGATGGACTGGTGACCAGTCAAGAGTGTATTCCAGACTCTCGCCCAGTGTGCACTGGAGATAGGTACCAGCAGAACCCCGTGATCACAAAATGGGAATAAACGGGTTTGAAAATGAATAAATGAATGGTTTAAGATTTATTTCCCTGTCGGTTGTTTCTTTGTGTGTGTGTGTGTGTGTGTGTTTGTGGTTGTAGACCTCTTATGCGTCGTTTCTACAGCCACTTTCCGCCTCTGTGGATCTTTTACCCATTTTCAATTAGCGTCATTTCACACCTGCCTGTGCCATGCCTACTGCTGGCCTTTCTCAGCTGAAGACATGTGACCAAACGAGCCAATCACAGTTGTTTGACACACTGTGTGAAAAAAAAGCACACAAATTTTAAATTTGTGTTTTGTGAAAATTATAAAGTAGCAAAAGAAAAACATAGCTGGAACAGAAGTCAACACTGACATTGGAGCACCGTGTAGGGGATTTTCGGTTTTTTTTTTTTTGTTTTTTTTGTATTGAGTGAAATGCCATTGCCCTCACAGAACAACATGCCTCACTTTTTCATTGAGAAACATTCAAAGTACATCAGTTACATTTCTCTCACATGTGATGTAGTGCTGTTAATAAGAAACAAATTAGAAATAGATTAAATGTGTTGCACTTTGTAAAAGGAGTCAATGATTGGACCAAAAATGCAATATATTTAATATATTTAACATTTCCTTTGCCTATTTTGTTGATGTAGCATTTAATAAAAAGGCTACATTTGCCTGTGGAAATCGTCATCTATTTTCAGCCCAACGTTCAAAATCAGTGGAAGCTGTTCCAGGTTTGTTGTTTATGCCATGGTTGTTTACCTGTTCTTCTGGGTTTCTTTTCCTGGATGAAAATTGCGAATGATTGCTCGATTGTGCTCCTGGTGTTTACTGTGTGACCTACTGAACTTGTTAATCCCTGAAAATGGCTAAATTAATAACAAAATATTCTAATTGATCAGCATGTGATGTGTACAATACTATAAAATTGATAAACTTATTTTTAAATATTGTTCATCAAGTGTTAGATTCATTTTCATTAAAGCCTTCTTTCCAGTCTACAGTTGTTTAATTTATCCCAGCAAATTAGAATTTAATTTTATTTAATTTGTCACTAATTCAAGGATTGTAAGCCAATAAAATGTCATTTCAAATGTTTTATTTTATATTGTATCAGCCTCAAAAAGAAAAGTAATCCACTCGGACTGCAGGGTATCAAACGCCATTCCTTTGGCAAAAAGAGATATAATTTCCTATATGTGACTCAGGTTTAAAAGCACGTTCACGTTTACAACAAGCCTATGCTGACTCCGTGCTGAAGAAATGACACAATGACATTTTAACTGTTGTGTTTTAAGCTGTTTTGTCTGCGGTCCATGGTATACTGCAAACCCTGTAACTGACGCCTAAAAACCACACCATAAATTTTTGAATGAGTCCATTTATAACCAGCAATAAAAATCTTTTAAAAATTGAGACATAATGTTCCAAAGAGAAAATCTTCTGGGTAACCGGTGAATAGCTAAACAAATGCAGTCATGTAATTGTTTAGTTCCCATTTACTCCCATTACAGGCAGCTCTGAGACTGAGAATACAACTAATTGACTTCAGGGAGACAGTTCTGGTAAATCTTTCGCTTTGTGCCTGGAACCAGATTGATTTTTGAGAGGGATCTGTGGATTCTTGTTCTTCAAGATTTGAAACAGTAAGATTTGTATCAAATGCTAGATACATGGTGAGTAAAATGAGCACCTGGATATGGTGGATGATTGACAGCAGGGTTTTCTACCCCTATCTTCTTTGCTCCATGTTTTATTACTGAGTCATGGATGTTTTCAGGCATGTGAAGGAATCCCAGAGAGCACACCTCGGACAGAAGCGACCTGTCTACAAAGACAATGTCATTTCCCCTCCCTCCTTCCTATGAGAGAACGGTACTCCATTTTTGACTCACCAATCGAGATCTACATTCAGCAATTATTTACATAAGTCAAAAATAACTCTATTTAGGCTTATTAACGTAACATCACCTTTTTAACACAGAACTATTATTTTATTTTGATATAGTTACTGTGATTTTATTGCTATGGACAAACAGAATAGAACTCAAAGTCACTAAAAATGAGTAATTGCAAACTAAACCACCAATTCTAACTAAAAGCCTGAAGCCAATAAGCTCTTTAAAAGTTCAAAGAGGACAGAGAGAGAGAGAGAGACAAGATCTTCAACACCCTGACTTAAAGAACCTAGATGTGATGTAACTTCCTGTTTTATCTGAGAACAATAGGATTCAAAATGTTTTTTTTACTAGTTCACTCTACCAAAGACATAAATGAAAAATAATTTGACCTACATCTATGTGAGAAAACATACGGTACTTTTGAGATTTGCTCAGAATACTGAGATTTAGTTCTAAGTTACTCTAGATTAATTGTGTTCTCACCAATTATTACATCTTGGAGCAGTTGGAACAACCGTTTTTGACTTGCTTTTAACACACAGAAGATCCTGGATTAAATCTACCTGTTGTCAATTATTTCTGAAACACAGTAAGTTGCCATAGCATACAAAACAGAGTTGTTATTAAACAAATTACCAATGGGCCCCCTAAATTGCAACATTTAAATGTTTAAGAGTTTACAATATGTAAAAAGATTTTCAGCTTTCTTAAAGTAATGAAACAAGTAAATTATATATTTATGCACAACAGAACAATAACAAATGATTGCAGCTCTGAAATTATTAATGTTATATGCCAAAGGCTTGGCAGTCACATTAGTTCATAAAAGGTGTGGCAGCAACAATTCGGACAATACATGAAATACTATGAAAAGAAAGTTGTATATTGCACTGGCATTCAAATCTCATTACTTATTCACAAACAAACTGGCCGACAAGTCCACTTTTAGTTATATTACAGCCAAGAGAGGCGTGCACAGGGTGAGCTAGAGGAAGGACTCCCAAGTTGTAGATGAACCTTTCCCAATAGGTACTGAATTTATTCTGTGTGTCCAATGGTAAAGCCATAAATATAATGACATATACACAAGCACAGCAGAAAATACCCTGCTAGAATTTACTTCACACCAATATTGAAATTCTGAGAGCACAGACCATGGTTTAATTGGAATGTTTTCAGAATGTCACACTGTTAGTAAGGCATCGGAAACACCAGATAATATTCCCCGGCACATGTTCTGTTTTCAAAACCTTTGGAGAACCAACATAGAAAGTAATTTACATTTGTGTCAAAGCAAACATTTTTCACCATTAGCCATTAGCAACATGTGCTCTTGTTTTTTGAAAGATTAAAATACAAAGCATGAATTTGTCATTTCATTCATGTAAAATGTGATCATGCTGTCAGAAAATAAACTGAGGAGGACCCAATTGCAGTGAGTAAAGAATATATTAAACACAAAAGAAAAGTTCAAAGTCATCATCTTCTGGGTACAGAGTGTAAACTAATCAACTGAACAAAGGGAAACAGGAGCTTTTAGGAATACTGAACAATGCCTTGATGATACAAGCAGCAAGAGAAGACTGGAAGACTATGTGATTGACAGCTATGATTGACAGCTACACAGAACAGAGCTGCCAATGATCAAATTTAGAGAAGTCGTTCTCAAACTCTTATTCATAATTACAAAATAAGGTGTATATAACAGGCGGTATGTATGAGATGGACACGAGGCAGAGCTCTGAAACCATGACGGTTCCATCCTTTACAGGTAGTCATGTATGCACGTGTGCGCCACACAATGGCAGCTTCCAGGAGAGCTCCACATTGGCTTCATATTAGCCCAATGGAAGTAGATGGGGTCATGTCTCCCATATTTATTTACAGTATATGGTTTGAACGCAGACCTGGGGGGTATTCCAGAAAGCTTGGTTAACTTACCATATGATAAATCATAACCTCTGGGTTGATTTACCCTAAACAGGCATACCATGAGTATGTCGGTTCCAAAACACCTGAGAAGAGTAAGTTTAATCAACCTCCGAATGGTTACCCAGAGTTAATGCGCGTGCACCGTGCATATATAAAGACATTTTCAATGGATCGCCGATTTCACGAGTCACCATGGAAAGTCAAAGCGAAAAAAAGAGAGCGGCGTATTTCACAGAGGCGGAGTTGGAGGTTTTAATGCACGCTTATGAGGAGTTTAAGCCAATAATATTAAAAAGAAGCAATACAGCTGCATCAGCTAAAGCAAGAGAGTTGGCTTGGCAAAAAATAACGGACAGAGTAAATGCGTGAGTGTATTAAATTACAAATTTGGTATTGGCTCCCGTTTTATTATAATACAAAATAATGAAGTATGACTTTTACAGCCTTTTGAATATGTTATATCACTACGAAAATAATTAATACATGTATAGATATACATAATATGACTAAATATTAAATATGCGTCATAGATTTTACTACAAAGGATAAACCTGCCACTCTGTGGAATTCGTCTTTAATAACAAGCAGAGGTTTATGGCCAGGGAACTGTACAAACGTGGGTAAGAACTGTTTAAGTGCCAGACATACTGTACGAACGGCTCTACACACAGTTGCCTTTCCCACATGCTCTGAATCGCCCACACTGTACAAAAAATGTCCAGACGCAAAAAAAGAATGTTTTCTGTGCTAAGCGCAGAACAGCGGTTTGTCACATTCGCGATATGCGGTTTTAAAAGACGTGCTAAATAAACTAACGAATCTTTTGAAAAACGATAACGCTCTTTCAAATACTCATTAGGGTATGCAAACACATCAAAACGCGGTCTTATAACCCTCTCCCGACGAAAAAAAAAACCCTCATATAATTTGTGCTTCTACGTCCACAGGATCCTCATCAAAAGGGCACGCCATGCTCACCAACCTTCTGAAACGAAGTTACACTGAAACATAACCTGCTCCCGAGCAGGTTATCTTCAGAGAGTCAGTTGCTATGGTTACATACATACCCAGAAAGTTACCTCCGTTTTTGGAACCGAAAGTTGAGGTTATCCACGAACTTATCCTTAAACATACCCAGGTATGTCACATAACCTGCTTTCTGGAATACCCCCCTGGTCCTAATGTCACTTTCACCTAATAATATAAACATATGTACTTTATAAATATACATAAATTGAAGGCATTTAGTTTGGCTGGTAAATCTTCACGTATGGCCAATAGAACATTTTTAATGGATTATTTTTCTCCATTAAAAAAAGAAATACACAAACTATGATAACATTTCCTAACATTGTTGTTTCTACTGTAAATTTTGATAAATAGTTTCAAGTTAACATTCTGAACTACTGTTCCATTCCTTTAATTGAGGAATACTCCCATTTGAAGTTCATGAAGTTCTAGTCTTTGAATATACAAACTGAAATGCCACACGTCTCTATCATTTACATTGTGACTTCCTGGTCGTACAAGTGCAGGTGTGAAATGCCAGTTTGGCTGGGAAGAATGCTTAGAAATCTTAACATTTGTCCTGTTCAGGGCAGGGATCCTGATGGAAGAGATCAATGAACATCTGCAATGCTTCTTCTTTAACTGGAGAGCTTCTTCCCACTCAGGTCAGTTCATATGTGAGTGTGGGAGGTAGAGGTTTAGAGGTCAGTAACAGAATTCTATTGCAGTCTTTATGCTATTGTCAAATCTCCCTAATGTATCATTAGAAAAGGGAGTCGAGGATGCTGGTTCCCATCAACACTGCTGAGAATGTGAACAGTGAAAACATGACAGCTATGTGTGCAAAAGGGAGCGAAAGAGATTGGGAGAAATTGCAGCCGTCTGATCCATCAAGTATACAAGCTATGTGTGTGAGAGACCGTTCATCCAAGTGTGTTTTGTGTTTTGTGTGTATGCGTGCGTGTGTGTGTGTGTGGTTGCATTGAAAATGAGAGCTTCCAAGAGCCTGGGAAAATGTGGGTGGTTAGTATGTGTCAGGGGAAGATTTTTGATGGAAAAAAATCATAGAACGGAATAACTGTCCACCCGCACAAACTAATCGCCTGCGCACCTCAGAGACATACAATACACATGTGTAGCATTAACTAATATGAAAATCACGGCACATTGCTTACAACTACCATTCAACATTAGCTCGGCTCCATGGACCAATTTGATTTTTGGTTGGAGTGATATATATATTTTGCACTTCAAAGAAATTATTTCCTCTAATCCCAATAGTTTTTGGACACAATGATCAGATCTGGGGCTTGTGGAAGTCAATGGCCACGATTTCCTATTTGAAAGGTGAACAGCAAAAAAAAAAAAATGTACGTTTGTGGAGTTAAAGTTTTGGTATAATGTACAAATGAAAAGTTTTCAGATCCCTTGTAAGCTAATACCTGCTGAGGCAAACACATGGGGAACAATTATAATCTGGACATGATGAACATAATGAATAGTAAATGATGTCCAACAATGATCCTGCCGCCTATGAAACACTAAACATGAAATGTTTAGTTATATATGATATATATTAGATTTAACTTTTTTTAAAGATAAGTGTTGTTTTCACAGCACATTTGAGCATTAATATTAACATGAATTACCGGTACTTTTTTATTTTCAAGTTAGTCATATATAACAACGCAGTATTTAGGATCGATACAGTGACAGCGAAGTAAGATGGTCTTGTCATCATAATGACAAAAGTGACAACTCTGTGTTTAATGACTACGGGATACTCATCATATTCTGAGCTGCTTCCAGATGAACTGTAACTACTGTTAACTTAAATTTTTTTTATTAACATAGTAACTTCCTATTAACAGTTTTCTGTTTTGAGCATATATAGAGAGAAATGCAAAGAATTTCTTTTTCTTCTGCCCTGTGGCTGAATCATTGTTATCTGCTAGTGTCCGTCTAATTCTCAGCTCTATTAGCCAAACCAATCTAACCAGTTTGTAGTCTGAGATACACGGTGCTTTTCTTTTTCAGAGAAAAACAAGGAAAACTTGTTACCGAACAGAAATGCTTTGAGTCACCACCTTTAACCTTGCTGTGCGCACACTTGTGCCTGCGTATATATATTTGACAGCTGTGTCAGCTGGCTTTAATGCTACTCATCTTACATCCACAGAGAGTGAATGAAATCATTCTGAAGAGGCATTAGCTTCAATTATCTGGTGAAAGTTGGGATGTTGCCAATCATTAAAAGGATTCACCATCGTTGACAGATTTAGCTTTTGCAGAGAAAAAAACCTATTTGTTTCTTTGTTTGAACCTGGAAGGATATTGGGTCAACACACAGATAGTCTAGATTAAATTAGCCTCTAGTCATTCACTCACAATTATTGATATTTTCCTTTGCAGTTAAACATTTGTTCTTTGCTTTTTTTCCAAAAAACAGCAATAACTTTTATACATTTTTCCTGCATGGATGATTTATTGTGATGATAGCTTTTTGTGGGTTTGAAGGCTAATTTACTAAGGTGCATACTAGTTATGGATAAATATTATACTTACGTGTATAATTATTAAGTCCTCAAGCCATATACATGTATACAGTGAAACTTAACTCTATCAAGTTACTGTAGGGATTGAAAATATTGACCATTGTTCACTATGAGCCATTACCTCAAAAGAAATGGTGACCTGCTATTTCCCCTGTCTGTGCCCAGTGCAGGTCTGCACACTGTGAAAAGTGAGACTGGCATAAATTAATATTTCATTTCAAAATGTGCACAATTTAAAAGAGTGTGTATAGTTTCCAACATCAAAGAATGTACGGTAGATATCCCTTACTTTCCTGGGACATGTTTTTACTCAACTTTCACTTCAGTCAATTCTTTTTTCTATTTTTAAGTTATTACAAAATGTTAATGTTTACTTGGCTTTTCACAATTTCCCCCAAAAACTGATGGGACTAATGAAGATGAAAGGAAACAGGTGTTCAGAATAATCAAGAAACATGACAGCTGTCATGGGCAAACTCACCGTGAAAAACAGAAAGCATTAATTTATTTACCTCATAAAACCCACACCAACACTATAATCTTTTTTTTCCTTATAAACATCCCTTTTGATTAGAATCTATCTTGCTGTTAAATCTGTGTTTCATAAAGCATTACATCTTAAAGCACAATCTGTCTTAAAAAATGAGTACTTAGATTTCCAAGTAAAACAGCGATTTAAACTTGGCAATGCCTAACAAAACAATCACTTGTACAGTGGGTGAAAGAAGTGTTTGACCCATTGCTGATGTTCAATGTTTGCCCACAGTCACGTAAAAGAACCAGGAAATGGTATGTTTATTTTGGCACGTTGAGACAGAACAATAGATATATCGTGAAATTTGTTTTCACATGTATGAGTGAAACATCAACTACCAATAAAAGGCACTAAGAGAAGGCTTTTTTTCATATATAATAACTTTCTTGTGTTACAACACGTAGATGAAACGCAGTCATATTGCTTTTGGGGACAGGAGACTGCTTTTTTGGAACAACAGAAAAATGCATTGCCATTGCATCAGGATTTATTCTGTGATTGTGATTCCATCCTAGTTTTTGTGCACTTTTCTTATCTGAGAAAAAGTTTATCCTACTTTTCAAGATGTTTGTACATATTGACATTTCCATCCAGGGTTTTTAATATTCCAAATAAAAAAAGTAGATGGAAACCTAGCTAATATGACCCTCCACATACGTTTACACCTTGTGGAATTTCAGGAAAGTAACTTTAGAACATTTAGGAACCATGTCACAACTACACTGGCGGTGAGAGTTGAAGGTTTCCACAGTTCAGCCTCCAAAACCCAATGAGAGACAAAATACACCCTGAGATGTGACAAACCTGGTGATCACCATCTGTCCTCTGTGAGATCGCCAACACTGGCTATGCCATCAAGAATTTAGTCATGTTTTGTGAATGGGTCAAATAGGGATTGCCTTGAAACTAGGGGGAAATTTATTTTCAATCTTTAGAATCTACAATAAAATAATAAAATGTGTTGATTGAAATCAAAGTTTAGCACTAATCAGATCTAAAAAACAGATTTGCAAATCAGTGAGTGCCTTTGCAAAGAGGACGTACACCAGGATGTTCCCAGTGTGAGCAGGAGAGAACAAGAAATAAATGAGTAAAGGACAGGATACTTGTAAAGGAAATGTGTGTAAAAGTCACTCTTTCCTCTTGATGAATCTAATATACGAAGCGCAGACATGAATCACGTCTGTGTGTTGTTTACTGAAGGAGGACATTTTGCCGTTTTGTACTTTGACGCTCATTGAGAAATAATTTCAGGTTTACAGCATATGCACGAAGATGTGGAACAGAGGATAATAAATCAATAAATGCTCCTATTCTTGTCTTTATTTTCTGTAGCTCCACAGAGAGATTGCAGGTAATGTTTTTCTCTCTTAAGTGCACTCAAGAGGGTCTTCACCTTAGTGTGACTTTTACGTAAACATTAACCAATGAAACAGTGACTTATTATAATGTACTGGTGCAAAAAAATCAATGCAGACTGATGGCTGAGCAATTATTAATGGGGTTTTGAATTAAATGATGTCACCCACAAAGTTTACAAGCTGCAAACATATGAAAGGATGTTTAAACTTTTGTTGAGCAGTTATTAAATGGTTACTGTCCCGCATCATTTTAGATGAAGCTAAAGTCGTGTTTCTCAAACCTTGGACAAAGGAGCATACACAAGCCCCGCCTGCTTTTATCACCCAGACAGAATGGTGACCAAGCCAGATTTTTTAAATATTGTTTTTATCTCAATAGCTTAGCTAGTCTACTTTATTACAGTGCAACCTACTAAAAGTGGTCGCACTGATATAAAACCAGCTTAAAAATATGTGCTGTCAGTTGATGCTACAATTATAACTTCAGCTCACAATTGGAGAAAATAAAAGTACAGTAGTTTATTGAAAGTATAAAGCTGAAAATGTGGAAAACTTTTAAACTCTTAGAAGTCCGGGGCCTTTTTGGCCATTTTTTACTACTTTACAAAATGCTTTAATAAATAATCTTTAAAACTGTTTTTGTGCCAATGCTTGATATAATTTTTTAGAACAATCCAAGCTTCTTTTTTTTTTTTTTTTTACAAATGTTTTGCATTACATTACACAATAATGCCACACAACCCTGAAATTGTACAAAAAGTACAATTCAGAGTAGTATATTTTGTATATTTTGTATTTTTACCGCAAAAAAACTAAGAATTAAAAGTTTTTTTTAATAACAAAAATCTAACGTGTTGAGAAAAAATATACAGTCATTGATTAAATCCTGTTGTCCTCCCACCCCAGCTGCAATACCTCTGCACCCCACTAGTGGGACATGCCCCATAGTTTGAGAAACACTGAGCTAGAGAAAAACTGAAGAGTGCTGTAACATTAATACCGTGATATTGAAAACCTGTTTATTGAGGTAAAATTGTATATGTTTAACCAATATGACAAGAAATTGTACAGTGACCTTAGATTCCCTTCTACATTGTTTTTTCTGGTTCCATGATCTTGTATTATACACTATTTATTCCATTATATGTGTGTTCTCATTTGGATCAAATATGTCTTAATTTGGAAGTTAGTGGATCATAGATTTTGTATGGATTTGTGTAGAAGTGATGCAAAGTCAAGAGAGATGGTGACCTAGTTCTTTATTTTCAATATTGCTGATCATTCTGAAGCTGATGCATGAAGAAAACCAAAATAGCTCGACCAAGAAGACTGGAGACCAAGATTCATACACCTAACGACAATGGACAAAGGAATGAACACACCAGAAAAACTGATCTTCAAATGCCAACTGAATGGAAGAACCTCACACTAGACAGACAATAATAGAGCACAGATAAAAAAAATACACAGATACAAACAATTAAACAAATTTGTCTTGAAATCTAAGCAGAGGACAAAAAGAATAATCTGATTACCGGTAAGTGGATCAATAGTGAGTCAAGCAATTCTTAATAAGTGGATAACTCAATGACTCAATCAAACATGAGGTGTTCTCATGCTAGCTGTTCGGTGCATGGCGCTTTTATTGAGTCAGCGTGTAATATTGGCTCTTTGTGTCATACAGAAACTGCTTGATCCTTCACCGTTGGCCATTTTGTTTTCCTCACGCTGTGGTGTGACAATATCAAGAGGCTGAATCACAGACCTGCAGGCCACTGAAAAACCCTTTGTTTAACATGTAGATGTGTACCAGCGATCAGGCTGTTTTGGGCTATGGCTAACAAATGTCAAAAACAATCCAAACCCCCTAAAGCCCCTCAGAAGCATCGCTGTTGTTGTTTAAGGGAGGAAAGTACCCATTTGGAACTGCTCTCCATTAAGGTATTAAGAAGATGATTAGAACCATAAGCTTGAGCTCCCATGTGTTCATTCAAAGCTTATTATGTTTCCGCAGTGTGTTGGGAACAGGTCCTCCTTTACTATGTGGGTGGTCTGTAAAGCTACACTGGAAAAAATGCACCAGAAGCCGCATGCTGTATGGGCCAGCAGCCAGAAGCCCAGATGTGACAGTAATTGTTTTTAATCTGTTCAATGAGCCAGTCGTTCCTTTTCACTCAAAAGTAAAGGTGAGGTGCTCGTCACAGTGCACTTGTGTGTTTAATCATTGAACTTTGTGTTGTTTAGTATTGAATAGAACTGGGGAATGACACGTTTTAAAGTATACAGAGAAATAATAAAACAAATTATTTGGACCTAACATACATACTTTGGTCCCCGTCAAACTGACTTTTAAGCTTGTACACATTTTGAATCAATTTATCAATTATTTTAAGTGCCTTATGGGAAGAAAATCCAAGAATCAACAGTGTTTTTAAACCCAAGCATCCAGCTGCATTATGAGAGCTTGAGGCAAGAGGTAAACTTTGGCTTATATGAAGAGTGCAGTAAATCAGACTGGCATTTCTGTCCAGAATCTGACACCCTGAGTGCTTGAACTTTGTTGGCTTGCATGAAGACTGTTAAATCTTCACTTTTGCTTGCTTTCTCAAACCCAACAAATAAAAATCGAACAAATCCTAAACGATGCTCACATGAGCAAAATGTAGGAGACATTTGTGGTCAATTGGAAATGCAGCACAACACTTTCTCGGGTGTCACTTGAAGCTCTACTTGGCATTGCTAATTTATAGTTCATTTTAAAAGCTAATCCCTTTTTTCTGTCAATTCACGTAAAACCACCCTCTAGGATTACAATGCTCTATCTGCACTTTGGACTTTTGGTCTTCGATGTTTTCACAGACAAAAAAAAGAAAATAAATGAAGTCTCATTTGCACATAAAAATAAAAGAGACACACTAAATAAGTTCTACATGCTACAATTTGTTTAGTAAATTTAAATTCTGCTTGAAATGATAAGTTTCTACATTGGAAGTAATTCATCAAAGCAGTTTTAAATGTATTATTTAAGCAACACAAACACACCTTTATTAAATTAAAGTAAATTAAATGTGACGCCTTGTATTCTATTCATTTTATAGGTCTTAGGACGCTACTGACCTCTCCAACTTGCATTTTGGGGATGCTATCTTGAAAGCCCATTGCGGGGCTATGAAATTAATTTATCTGTAGGAAATAAAGCTGATTCCACTTTTGTTTACAGTAAAGGAGGCTCCTTTGTATTGATCTGACTTGGACAGGTTATGAGAAAGTGCAGCAAATGATGTTTTGAGGGCTGAAAGAGAGGCAAAAACTGGGGGCCCTTTGCATTAGAGCAATAAGGCTCACCCTAGGGGGTTTAAACCTCAACATAGGCCACAGAAAGGGGGAGGCAGAGGAAGAAAGAGAAGAGAAGCAAAGAGGACTTGTAGGAGGAAGAATTCTCAAGAGGAACCTTGAAGAACCTTCTGATTGGGTCCAATGAAGCTTCAATTGTTTGCCTTCCTCGGACATCTGAAGTTCATTATGTCCAGAGCCTGAGGTTTGTCCGAGGAATAAAACTAAGAACATGTGTAGAAGAGAGAGAGAAATTCCCCTTCTCTTTAAAAGCAATGAAAGCATTTATTTTCTTTAGCGCTGTTTCCTGATCTCATATCAAAAGCTGTGTTTCTTTGCTCACAGGGGTCCCTAACGTTTTGGCAGCTTGTAATTCGGTTGCACCCTAGAAAACTGTTGATGTCTCTTAAAGAAAGCAGTGAGTGTCCATCCATGCGGTCTCCTAACGCAGAAGAAGACAGACTGCTGGTGTCAGATCTCTTAATTTTATAAGATTTATGGGTTTTGCTGTCAACTTCACTTTTGAGTAGGAACTATTGCCAAATAATATTAATAATATTTTATTTTTAATTCAAAATTTGCCATAAATTACCTTCAATCAGCACAATAGGCCTTAGTAGGTGCAGTAGGCCCTATCAACTCATTTTAATGCAGATAATACAATGCATATCCACTAGAGGCGATATTCTACAGCATGGTTTACCAATGTCAGGATGGGGAGTCTGAGATACCAGTCTGAGGACAAGAGAATATTTGTGATAATATCTGAAGTGAAGTGTTTGTTGGCTCTTGCATCCACAGGAATAAACAGCTAAAGATTCCAAAGGTAGTTTGGAAAAGTTTTGAACGCAAGCTATTGAAATTTAAACTTAACAATCCAGCTCATGGTTTCACAAGGTTATAGCACCATTTATAATGTTTAAACACCAATATTGTTATGTATGTGTCATTTTTTTAACAGGTGTTTATGACTTTGTAAATGTTTTTCACTGTTTTTTATTTTTAAATGAATACATTTCTAATCTGGTTTTATTGGGTAATGAAGTATAACACAGGATTTGTGTAAAGGGTACTCTTATTCTTGACATATGTTGACACAAAAAGGAATTCCCATTCATTTTCCTTTTCAGAGCTGCAGGGTTTGTTTACCTTGTGAAAATTGTTGCTTTACAATGTCAAGCATCAGATAAGCGACATTCAATCTTTGTGCCAAAGGCCCAGGTGATCTTTGAAACAGTTTTCAGCTTTGATGATAATATTATCTGAACTTTTATGTAGTATTTTCTTACTTGAACTTTAGAAACATTAACAAAAGGAAATGTCAACTACTTTAAACCTCATAGAGAGAGAACAGGAACCCCAAAAGCTTACAATAGAACCTAAGAAGTTTTAAATAATTTCTTCAAGGGGCACTTTTTTGTTCTTCAAGAATCAATTTTCACCACTGTAACAAGAATTCCTTTTTTAAAAGAAAAAAAAACATGCAGGAGAAATTCCGTTTCATTTGTTGAGTTGATTTTATTCAAATTCATTTCAATCAGTAGGCAAATCATGAGAATAACAAATTTAGAAATATAATCTACAAAATAAGTCAAATATAAAAAATCCAAAATGTCACACAGCCAAAATGTAGAGAACAGTGAATCCCTCCATTTTAAACAAAATTCTAAATAATATTTACAATAAAATGTCATGAGAGTATTTACATTAAGGCATTTCAATTACACAAAACTTGTCAAATTCCACTTCACAAAGCCAATACATAAATACATCATTTTTACAAGGAAGAACTAGGTAATGTTTCGAAACCATCTTCTAAACTTGTGAAAGGCATGTGAATTGCAGTGTTAATGAAATAATGGTAACCTACAGTAATGTATTTTCCATACTATATGTGCTGCTCACAAAAACAAAGATGAAAAGGCACTTTAAGATGAAATGTGTCCCAAATGCATTACTCAACAGGAATTCATACATTATTTTGTATGAACAGAACAGTATTGTAGAAGGAAAACATAATGCTACATGTTCTGTGTGCAGTAATGAGTCTTCTCTGGAGATTAGTAGTTAAATATTCACTTGCAGCATGTCATAACCCAAAGCTATGACGACATGAGCAACCGAAAAGGTGAAACACAGGAATTATTCCAGTTATAAACAGTAAAAGTATACATCCTATAGCTTTTTTCCAGTTTTTTTTTTTTCAAGTGCATGGTATTTCTGTGTCTGAAATTAGATTTATAGGAAGCAATTTTTCAGAAAAAGTTAATTTATATTTGTTGTCTCTGTTTAGCCCCTCTGGTTCTTTATGCCAAAAGTGATTGAAACCAATGGAGGCATGAGATTAATAAAAATTCCAAGTGTATAGAATGTGTCATTACACTGTTAAAAGTAGTCGGTAGGGGGGGTAACAAAAAAAGAGTCAAATAAATTCCAAATTGGAAAAAAAAAAAACTAAAATTAGTTCCAGGTGCCCATGCAACAGATTTTAGAGTTTGAACTCAAACTTATTACTTAGCCAAAGTAATTCCAAATAACATTCTTTAGTTCAGAAACAGTTGAGTTTGCCCACAGACAAATCTATTGTGGCCTTTCAAGTTTTTTACTGCTTCCATATTAATACAAGGTATCATCCGCCAGATCTTATAGCAGTTAACGTCTGGGTCACGGCACCAACACAACACGTCTACTTTTCTTCTGTTAGAGTTTCTGGCGTGGGAGGTAGACACAATAACTAAAGACAGAGTTTAGCATGGGATTGAGGTTTAACAGCAGACCTTCTAAAAGAATTACAATCACAAAACATCACTCACGTGATGGCACCATTGTGACCGCTCTAGATGAACATACATGAGACTGAGGGACATGTGTACTAGTATTTCCAATAAATGTTCAATAAATAATAAATGATCAAGGAATATTGAAGTTGGTAGCATCGAAGCGTAGCGGAGCAGCTCCTACCTAAACCTCAATCTCATTTGAGTCCTGGCACCGGTGTAATCAGTGCAGTCTGCAAAATATTTAAACCTCCCTTTCCAGTATGTAATTGGGTGCAAAGATGCATCAAAGCTGGTACTACTTTCTAGATTTTTTTATCTACTATTAGCATTTAGCATTCGTTAATAATGCGCCTCTGAAAGAGTTTTACTTGCATACATTCAGCTTGGTGGTGTCCTCACTCCCATCTATGTCATGGCACCAGAGAATCTCTGGAAAAAGGTTTTCCTAGGAATGGAGGTGAAGAAGGAGTGTGCCTTTTAAAATTGAAGTGATGTTTCTCGCAAAAGCTGATGATTTTTGAATATTTGTACCAATGCAACATCCTTGAGTTTATAGCCTCATAATATCAGAAGTCTCAACCTAGCTTTTCTGTGCATATTTAAGGAAGATTGTCAGGTTCCATGCTGAGATTTCACAAGTTGTAGAGGCTGCTGTTTTTGACAAGTCAATGCTTGCAGTTTTTAGAAGCGTGCATGATCTCATTTATGAAGCAAAACCAGTGACTAACCTGACTCTAAAAACAGGAATTGCTAAAGAGCAAATGCAATTTTCCTTCTTTCTACATGAGCTTAGAGCAACATTTTTCATGAAGTGCAGCATTTAGCGTCAGCTTTGATCAAACATGCCAGATCAAACTAACTAACGTCCTCTGGGCTTGTTTGGAGCACCTGGTATGTTAAGCTGAACTAGACTGCAGGACAGTGGCACTACAGGAAAGGCTTGCATATCATTTTAACATGTTTGAAACTTTGGAATTATTAGTAAACATTAGATTTAATTGGTACACTTCTGTACAGTTGTTAGGAATAATATCGAATGCTGATTTCTTTTTTTTTTTTCATTGGGAGAGTCTTTTTCATTTACGAATCACCATAAAAAATCATAACCCCATTCGAACAGTTAGTTCTTTTTCTCTTATAGATTAAGCAGGAAAGATATCTAGTTTGACTGTTTATGTATGTGAATCGGTTGTTTTCCATGACAATTTTACGTGGATGGAAACACAATTTCAGTGTTCAGGCACATTTTCAGTCCAGTGCAAAACTAATCAATCATTTCTGGTGTTCAGATGATCAATCATGCTCTGATTTGACAAATTTGAGATGATTGTATAAATGGGATCTTGGTGTAATGATCATGCCAAAAATCTGGCTAGCATTTAAACCCGGTCTAAACTCATTAGTACATATTCTCAAGAGTAAATCCAGAACATTATTTCCATTTCACTGCACACAAATGTTTCATGTTCAAAATAAAAGAGAACCTTATGTGCTAGGCAGCTTGAGTCAAATGAGATGAGTGTCTGAATGGAAAGTATTATAAGTTCTTAAAAAGACAGTGGAAGAAAGACATAGTGTCATCAAATGTTTGTGAGTTTATCATCAGAGAGACAGAGAGAATTACCCTAAACATTATAAGGCTCGTCAAGGCATAGAGAAAGTCTTCCCCTCAAGTGCATATTATTCAGTATGTTTCAGTGAGGGTATCTAGTTCTGGTGCCTCTTCATATGCAGAGCGAGATGATCAGACCGAGAGAAGCTGCGGCTGCAAACAGCACACTGGAAGGGTTTAGCACCCGTGTGTTTCCGGAAGTGACGGGTCAGCTCATCAGAGCGAGCGAAGCGCCAGTCGCAGCCTTCCCACGTGCAGCGGTATGGCTTCTCACCTGCACGCACAACACACACAGACTCAGGAACAGAATACAGAAGACACATTCACAGTTCAAAGGGAAAAACAGGTTTCTTTTGACTAATATGTTAGTAATACTAAATGAGTCATCTGTGTGGGTGGTGTGGCTCTTTCTGGCGTTGCTGTGGTAACCATAACAAACATTTACTGAGAGCCTTTATCATAAACTTCACTTCACCCTGTCTCCAAGATTAAAGTATTTCAGTGTTTTGGGAACAAAACTTGGAGGCAGCCAAATCTGGTCAATGCTGGACAGTGTGAAAAAAATCAGATTTAGGGGTTCAAACAGTGTTCTCAAAAATCAAATCTAAAGAACATTTATCCAAGTCAAAAAAAAATTAATTTTGAGAGCACAAAAAAAAACACTATTATAATTTTTTATTGAGATATAATTTATTAATGTATATACTTATTCTGAAAAGCTTAAGTTAATGCTGACAACTTTCTGATGACAACATAATAAAGTTCTTAAGTAGGTCTGGAGAGGAACGATGCTGAAAAGAGCACGTGTGCATTGTAAACACTAAGTGCCTTATAATTAAATTATTAATAGATCATTTGAAATATCAGTCCAGCGATAAGGAACAGCAAACATCCTCTCAATGTTATCATTTATCCGGGCTGTTAGCATTTAAGTAATAGGTAAATGGGAGCTGAAGCACAATAAAGTGTGATAATGTGAGTTCAGGTTGAGTGCCTTCAGTCTTGCTGCTCCAAAACAAACAACTAAAGGAAACGTCAGAGTGACAGAACATCTTTGAGGAGAACCTCCTTGTTGCAGAAAAATCGGTGGGTTTCGCTTGTAGCATTGCCTTACTATACGTCCAATGAGAACAAAAAAGTAATGTTCATCACTGGGACTATTTTTGTTTTGGCTGTTGGATTAAAATGAAACAAGCACACCATTTTCCATATTCTATTATTTTATAAAACTATTTTTTATTTCTCTAAAACAAAATAATATTAATAGACTGATATGACCAATTGTTTATCAGTTTTTTTGTACGTTAAAAGGCCACATTCTGCAGCCTGTGATTGTTCCAATTATTACATTTATTCATTCATCTTCTGGTGCTCAGCAGATCTCCAGCTCACATCGGGTGAGAGGCGAGGGAACACCCTGGACAGGGCGCCAGTCCATTCCAGAAGATTATTACATGGAAATCTCCAACAAAGCTAGAGCTACACTCAACAAAGAGCTTTTCACACAGATTCTAATAATTAGGTCCTTCAAATGCTTCACATTATAATCAGATAAGAGAAATGCTGTTCCTTCTCATTTGGGCATGATTTCAGCAATCTCAAGTAAGGAAGCATTGCAGGAGTGCGTGCAAGAATGAAGGTATGCGCATGCCAGCAGCAAGTCTGCCCAGCAACATGACGGTAAAGTGCCAGAAGAGGAGGCATGAAGCTTTATATTGCTTTTTTTTGCGATAAAATACTCTTACCAGTGTGTGTCCTCAAGTGAGCCTTCAGGTGAGATGACTTTGTGTAAACCTTCTTACAGCCTAAAAAAATAACAAAAAAAAAAACAACTTTAACAACATTACCCAAGCTATAAAAAAATGTAATAAAATAATAAGTTTTTAAATGTATTGAAAAGTAATATTTACTATTCAATATATCCTCAAATACATTTTAAATAAATAATTTTGAACTTGAATATTTTAGAAAATATTGACATTAACTGATGAGCTCTATTACCAAATGATTTCATATTTTAAAGAACCTACTTTTATTTTTAATAGATAAACATTGCTCTTCATTAAATACAGAGGTTATTGTTATTATTTTGCCTTCATTTTGAACCAATGGGACAGTAATGAAACAGGAAGACAAGCGAGTAGAGCGAGAGGGAAGTCTGGGAAATGTCTGTGGGTTCCGGATTCGAACCCATGTCGCACATACTGTATGTCCAGCGCACCATCCACTACACCATGGGGCCGGGCTGTTACTACTGTTGTAAAATCAAATAACAGTTCAGGTATTTCATTGTCAGTTCTAAGCAAACATTAAATAAAAAAAGCCTGGCAGAATGCAGTTTTGCACTCTCCAGTCAGGAATGGTAAATGGTTTGCATCCTGTTCTTTGGTTTCAGTGTGCTTCTCTTTTCCAATTAGCAATGCTGAAGACCATCAGAAGTCGTTAGCAGTAAAACAGCACTCAGAGAGGGTAAGCAGTGATGGGTTCTTAATTGCTAAGCACATGGCTTCAAACATGATGCTTCTCAGCGTAAATGCACTAATAATGGCGCTGGAAGCCTCATCTGTTTCATTGTTTGCACAGTCAATTTAATGCAACAGGATTCAATAACAGTCAGCCTGCCCTTACGTCAACTCTATGGCATTCATTTGAAGCACTGGTTAAAAAGCTTTGACCGTGTCTGAATTATTGAACAGGCGAATCAAGCATGTGAGCAACTAAGTGCTCCTAAAAACATATGCCTTTGCTGTATAATATACATTACACTTACTGCATGCTCATGTAGGTACAAAGTAGGAGTATTTTTGAATGTGTTTCTGGGACAAAGTTGCCATGAAATATCAAGAATGAGTGCACAAATAACAGATTAGTAAGGTACACAATTTCAAGTGATATAATGAGCAGAAACAGTGAATTGGCTTAGCTTTCAATGTTCTATTTATTCTAATTTACATGCTGAACTGCACAACCAATCCCATGTTTCTATTGGGTTCACATCCATTTCCGAGTGCAATCTGAGGTTATTACCTTTGTCACTTTAAATGGGACATCAGATGGCATTTGATATAAATTAAGAAAATTATTTAAGATATTTGTGAAAAGTCTGTACTACTGAAGTAGTGTTATGAAAATACATTTTGTTCTTTTAAATAATCCAGAGCAATTACTTTTCCCTCCCCCTCCAATCATGAGGAAGTCCCCCACTGAAAGCATTCATCTTTACAACCAACAAAGCTCAGCAAATTCAGCTTCTTTGCTGAAGATCACTTGTGAAATTTAAACCAGGTGATCTCACGCTGTCGGTTTAGTTCACCCCTATTCACCCCTTTGAATGCTCTAAAATCGGCCATAATACATTTAATAGGATACATTTAACAGGGTATATGTGTAAAGTTTAAAATACCATGCAAAGGGAAATTTTTAAAGTTGGAGCAACTTATTTGAGAGTAAAAAAAATGTAACTTGAATGTTGCACATGGGCGGTTGATGTTGATATTAAATCGCTCTCATTGAAGCAATTGCATGCAAGTTTCATCTAACTTTTTGCCTTAAAAATAATTAACATTTTTATATTTTTAATTACGTAAATCAGCAAAAAAAAACTTTGTTTTTTCATAGTGTTAAAAACTGAAACAAAAGCTGTAACAATATTTAATTATAAATTAGATATATAGAAAAGTGTGCAGCTTAAATGTATTTAGGTTTAATTCAACAAAAAATGATGACAGACTACATTTTAAGTCACAAAACATTAACTTGAATTAAAATTCTATGTAATTAGTAACCTTTTTAAAATAACACATTGTTTGAAATGTACATGTGTGTGTTACCGAAATATTGTGATAATCCATTATTTAGAAGATGCTGGAAGTGAAGTTGAAGGAGGTATAAGAGAAAATAGAGTTTTATTAGCTTTAAAACACTTTGAATGCTAAACAGAGAATAAAGGAGGGCAAGAGGAGGGGAAAGAGAGATCTGGAGGGGATCTACAACACTTATAGAGCCTAGCTGTGATGTAACTTCCTGTTCTCAGAACAATAGGATTAAAAATATTTTATATGTATACCTGGAAAGTCACAGTGGTGTATCCGTCGTTTCTCCAGGTCTGGGTTCGTTCGTCGGTTGTACCGCACAGGCATGGATCCTGCAGAAAGGCTTGTTTGACTCGGTGTTGCTTGGGGATGACCGGGGGTGTGGATGGCCATCTTTGAGGCGATGGTGGCGGCATAAGAAGGCGGGGGAGTCAGATTATGAAGTAGTTCCTTCTGTCTGTCAGGACTACCAGGTTCTGAAGAGGGGGGTGAGGGGGGCAGATAGCTCATTTTAAGCTGCACGTGCGCCTGATCCTGAGGATGAACGAACTGACCTGGATTGAGCACGTACCCAGGGCCAGCCATGCCACAGTATGGTTTGGCAGAAGTCTGTTGGCTTGCTAAGTGCAAGTCATGGAACGTGGGCATTTGTGACTGTGGGTGAGATTCTGCTTGATGCGGGATGTCCAGCTCGGAGGTGAGCAGCTGGAATAGAGGCCCGTCCTGAGGGATGTCAAAGCATTGTGTCTCCTGCTTGATGAATATGCCGGTAGTGTCGTCCATGCAATCCGATCCAGATGTGGCATTAAAGATGCTGGTGAAATCTGGCAGTGCGGACGCAGAAGGTCCCGTTGAGCTTGGGGAGCATTCTGGATGAGAGAAAGTGGTTGCAACAGGTTCAGTTTTGATTTGGTTATGGACTGAAGGCCTCGCCGACCGGCACAAGCCTGTTCTGAGATAAGCAATGTCAGGCAGGAAGACATTCATGTTGATGCTGTAAGGGGGTCCATGCTCGTCCCCAAAAAACTGGTCCATTATGGAGACGCTCTCACGCCTTGATTTCTTTGGGTCATGCAGAGGCACATGTTGAGGAGTTAGATACTTATCCATCTCTAGTTTAGCCTAGAAAGCAAAGTGGAGAAGCATAAAATCATAAACATGGACTTACTATGTTAAGCTTTTTGTTAGTAATTTAAATTCAATTAAATTTGATTAAAAACACTCCTGGATTTGCCTGTGATGTGCTAATTTCTGAAAGCTTGCAAATATTCTCTTACTCTTAAAACAAAGGCTTACCCTGCTGTGCTGACTTAGCTTTGAGTTATTCAGACGCCTGAAGACTAGTGAGCAACAGAGCCATTATCTGCTCTGAGAGGGAGATTCCTTAGTTTGCATTAGTTAGGAGGTCCAAATTTATTTCTTTGAATTACTGATTTTTGACAACAGTAGAACTTTGCTGCGTATGCATCATCCTCACATGTGGAGGATGATGCATTATTTTTCATTGTGGTGATTTATTGGTTACAATAGTTCACAGCTTTTTTTCCCTCAGCAAAATAGTTGTTTTCTGTAGATTACAGTAGAGTCAGAATACAGCACATTTTTCCTTGTTTCACATATACTTTTCACAACATAAAAATGTAATCAAATTAACAGTTGAGTCACCAACTTAGCGGTAACTGTTATCCAAAAGCTGCTGTGTTTCACACTAGAACATGTAAAAAATTGCAGTATGATGCAAGTTAGTACAACAGAATAAAGTTTGAAATACAGCATGCACAGGATGTTTGTAGGTAGTAAATTACCATTCATTTGACCCTTTGTCTGTATTACATAAGAATTTATTTTGAGAAATAATCATTCAGCCGATGCCGTTTTAAAAGGGTTAAATTCACATTTCACAAAACTTCTAAAAAGAAAAACAAAATGTAACTAACTGCATTTTTACACTGCCCATCACATAGCTGAACACAGAATTTTAATAATGATTTATGCACATCACTGCAGGTAGCGTCACGAAACTGCTGTTAACATATAGCATGTGCAACATATTTGCTGGAGGTAAAACACTGTTAATTGACTTTAAAGTGCACAGACCTGTTTCACCAGTCTGACATTGGTTTACAGACCTTGTTGTTTCAAACTTGTTAGCCAGTCATTTTGGATGCATTTAATATAAAACTGTCTCTCGTTTATGAGTTATTTTCTTCAAAAGTTTACATTTGATTGTGTGAAAATGTGGTCACACTTTCAGCAATTTACTCCTATCTGAGTAAAGAAATGTGGCTGTAGCTGTAATTACAGTAGTGTTAATCATACAGTACAAGTCAATGCTTTGTAGAATGATGTGATAGGCTGCAGTTCGTGTAGTACATGCAGTTCATTTACTGTTGTTTCACAGTATTTATGTTGAGAGCAACTCTGTAAATTTCATGGTATATTTGAACACTTTCAGCAGTCTGGTATTAGTTTTTTTGCGTCAATAATAATGTAGCCAGTGTAATGTCAATTCTCATTCTTAAAAATATATTTAACGCAAAAACCTATCTCCAACAATGAGTGTTTGAATTCCCTCCTGCGTTAAATAAACAGATTTTTGGCCAAGGTGATCAATATGTTATGCTTTTCCAATACTAGATGACATTTGCACTACCTGAAACATTACACACTTCACATGTTGGAACAGGTCAAATAAACCAATCATAGGCCAGGGATGGACAATATTATCAGTCAGGCTCACAGGTTGGCATTTGGCTATTGCACAACACCACCTAAGTGTTTCCAGGATCACCACCTAAGAGGATTCCCATTTTTTCAAACAATGTGCTCTTTTTCGGTGAAATATTGTATGTCTATTAATTGTGGTTTATGAAATTCCTGTTTTGTTTTACAAAAGGAAGTCCATTACTATTAGAAATTTGTCCACATATCACCCTAAACTAATTTAAACTGCTTTAAAATCTGATTTGTGATCATTGAGAGCATATGGAGCTCCCGTTGCTCCAGTCAGAGCAAAAGCATTTATCAAGTCTTCTTCATTATGTCTCTGCTACATTCCTCCTTAGACTGTAAAACAGCGCTCATACCACAAGCTCAAAACAGACTTTGCTGACAGGTGGAAAGCATGCAGAGATTGCTCAGCCTTTCCTATTAAACACAATTAACACAAAAGCCTAAATCATCTGAGATAAGATGACCTAGGCTTATCTATTGCTCACTTCTGAGATCCAACCAGAGAAAAAAAAAAGTACAATAAACTCACCGACACACATGTATACATCCACACACACAAACACTCTGTGAATACCAGAACTCTTTAAGTGCTCTTTACACGGCTGCTACCCGCTGCTATTTCTGGATTTAGATCTTCCAGCTGTTCTGGAGACATGTATCTCTTTCACAAGTTTTGGGATCGAGGCTATAGGCGTTGCTGGGAAGTTTGTTTGAGCTGGGAGTCACATCAACTCCATTGCGTTCAGTTGTTGATATCACGGTAGCTGAGAAACCAACTGCAGGCAACTGACAGGAGCCTGCTATCTGAGCCAGCACAGACTTCTGAGTCATGGGGAAATCCCCCCAAAAACTGCATTATTTATATGAGTGATATGGAAAACTTGGAGCAATGTACAGATTTATACATTTGTGTTACGGCAAAGTAACATGTTTAGGAAATTGCTCGATTCCCCCTCCAAAATTTTTGAGTTGACAAACAGAAATGCACTGTGAATGTTAATTGTAATAAAAATTATTTTACATTTTAAAAGTGTTTTAGTTAAAATTTGACATTACATCATGAGCACCCGTTAATTTCCCTGTTGTGCTTAAATTAAATTGCAGTATCTAACTTATTATAGTATTCCTCGTATTTTTATTCACAGACTGCAAACATTCCTCAAAAGGAACCCCGTGCATTGGCATGATGCTGATGGGAGAGAGCAGACGAGCAGAGCGCCGCATCATCCGACACCGACACACCTTTCAACACTGACGGATTTAAACCATTAAAACTCAAAGAACTGCATGAAAATACCTGAGAGAAGTCGTTTGATAAGCCTCTTTCCACGTCTGACAACTTAGTCTCGTAGGAAAACAGAGAAGAATCCTCCTGGTAGCTTTCGGACAGAGAAGGTTTGAGGAGCGACAGAAAATCCTCCTGTCCCGGTGCGAGCATGGCGCTCATCGCAAGCAGCGTAGCGGCCATAAACCAGTGGATGAGTCGGAGATAGTGTCCGCTGGAGGGGTTTGTGATGTCGAGGAAGGGAAGCTTGGTGTTTGGGGCATGGACCGATACACGGCAGGGCTGAGCGCACGCTGGAAGTATTGTCCCGTTTGATTCAGCTCGGCCCCGGGAGCTCCGGGATATAGATGTAGAATCTGTGACAGGGCGGAGTCTGAGTTTGTCCCGGTCTACACCTTTACTTCTGCTGCTACAAACCAACCAGAGAATAAAGCCCTGAAACAAGACTTTCTAAAACGAGCAGTTTATGGAGGGGAAAAAAAAAACATACATTCTGAAATGTTCACGTAGTATGACGAAAATTATTTTTGAGCTATAATGTTATTTTCTGCAGTTTCAGCTAATGATAGAAAAACAACAAAGAACAGGAAAAAAATACATGAACATTCCTGGAAATTCTAAAAAACATTACAAGAAGCCTCTAAACATTTTAATACATCACTGAAATGACAACTGAATAGAAAAAAAACATTACTGTTACAATTTTTAATATCTTAATTTAAAATAATTTGTTAAAATCTAAAAATTTTAATTCAGAGCAAATAAATTTCAATTAATTTCCAGAGAAAATGCCCATTAACTGTGAACAAAAATTACATATGATGTAGTTTCAATCGTCATAAAAACATTTAGGAACCTTGTCAATGTTCTCAAAGGCTGCTGGGACCATAATCACTGAGAAAACAATTGGCTACACTGCACTTAAACTTCTTTGAATCGCCCTGCTTAAGAAAGCACATACATGTGTATCTAAGATCATGAACAACTAAATAATTCTGACGATTGACAAATACATGAAAGTATGCGGTCAGACCAAAATCCAGCTGTTTAATCATTAATCAACCTACAAGCACCATCCACACAGTCAAACATGGTGGTGGAAACATTGTGCTTTGGGGTGTTTTTTAGGGAATTGGTTGACAAAGATAGCATTAGATTTTGTCCGAGAACCTGCTTTCCACAGCAAGAGCAATGAATATGTGTTAAGAGGGACAAATAGTTATTGCATAGTGTACATTACATTTATTAGAATCTCACTACTAAAATGAAACTATATACATCATTAATTCTGTATGAGCAAAAAGTCTAATTGCATACAGCACATTTTGAAACTTTCTAAAGACAGAGAAAACATAATAAATTTATAATAACTTATTTTTCATTTCTTTCAGAATACAAATACAGATGTTGTAGCTTAGGGTCAACTCAAAGTTTCTAATTACATGAAAAAATATAACATTTTCATTTGTTAACTGGATATTGACAACGTTAGTAAATATTTATTTATTTTTCTATAATTAAAACAATTACAACTTCAAGTTCCATTAATACTAAGTTTGCCCACAACATCTGTGACCTTAGATCTGTGCCGATTATTACTGAATGTCTGGGCCTTCACAATGATCCCAATCTATTAAATACTACGATTTATTTATTTATTTATTTAAAAAAAAAAAAAAAAAAAAGCTTAGAAATAAAAAAATGGATATCCTGCTGAGCTGACTGCTTTTGAGCTGTGTAATATCAAGACAACACAAATAAACATGCTTTGCTGCAGAGACTAAAATATGCACATGCTCATCTATTTTTATCAACAGCTTCTATAACACCTCACAATCCAAAGCTGCAGGATTTTAATCCTATAATCGCACTATAATAAATTGAAATACTCAAATTTTCTATTTGATTTAAGATGTAGAATATTCAGTGACAATTCGGTGCAAAACAGAAAATGCTTAAGACAGAATAAAAATGTTGTACATAAACATTTATTACTAAAAAGGAACTCTTAAGGTTAACATTCCACATCGTCTCAGAAACAAACCTGTTTAACTAGTTATGTAATGGGGCCTCTTCATCTTAAACAGACATTATTGGTGACTGCATGAAGAGGAGCATCCCAAAAGGCTCAAACAAGTGGAACAAGTCTCTACTTGGCTTTTCGTTTGTGCCTTTGATACCATTCTGGAGCTTCCTTCTTGGTCTGTGAAAAGAAACAAAAATATATTGATGATTGTTCTTTTCTTCTGACATTCCCTTGAGAAAAACATAAAACCAGTAAAAATTTTAACAACCAAGCCACATTTAGATATCGATAGCAATGTGCCCCCTAATATTAAAACTGTAGTAAAGAAGAACTTACAAAAACTGTGGGCTTTGGAACATAACTGTGCTGCTCCATGGCTGTCTTTTGTGTAGGTTTGGTTCTATGAATGGCTGTCCCGTCTGCTTGGAGAGGTTGCTGCTGCTGCTGCTGAGAGCGCATGCTGATCAAAACCTGCTTCATCACCGAGAGCTCCTGCAACAGGAGCACAACAAATCAGTTAGCCATCAACTCAGACACTCCTGTACTTTTAGAAGATATTTTTAAATATAAAAATCAGATTTTTTTTCCAGTAATAAAACTTTACTAAGAGCATATAGTTTTATTAAAATAAATATGTGAAAGCAGTGATTTAAGTGTTAATTCATGTGTTATTTCGTATTTCCAGTTTAGTTCTTTCAAACAGTTCTTTTTTGAGTTGGCAAAAAAAAAACAAAGCTTTAACTAATGAATAGTCACAATTATTTTATTAAAAATATGTTAATTGTTTTTATTTGTTCCAAATGTTCTAGAAAAACAACTATAGCAAAAACAGTTTGTTCAAAAGCAGTAACTAAAAAGCATCTCTTCATTCAGTACTGTCTCAGCCCTCCACAGAGCACAAAGGCCTGCATTAGAATAAATAGTTCTCAGCCAATCCAAGGTGACGCCCTGAAACAACACATTGTTCCTTCATTACTCTGAAGTCATCATAAAATACAGTTCTCAGAACAGATGCTCTGCTCCAAAATGCCATTGCACACATGCCGCTATAAGAGATTTGTATTCTTTTTATAAACACGACTAAAGATGTGTAAAATCAATATAATTAATTTAAAATTCAAGAAAAACATAAAACATTTTGAAATGTCACAATGAGTAAGATCTTTTCTATCCAAAATGTAAAATCCACTTGTGCACTTACATTATTTAAAAAATTTCGAAGGAAAATAAATGAAAGGATTTTAATCGACAAAATCGCACAATGTCTCACTACTTCTTTTTCCCCACTCATGGTCATGTGATGTGTAACATAATTACATCGCATCTATGCAGTCATCAATGGCCAATGATTGATGTGGATGTCACCTGACTCCATTTAGCTTCAACTAGCCCTGAGCATTCAATGTGTTGTAAAAGGGACCCAAAGCAGAGAATTAATATAACACATCAGTTGTTGACCCTGTTCTGGATCAAATATAAAATGGTTCTCAAGTACATTTCTGGGTCTTCGAAAATGAGTTTTACCAAATTTAGTACAACTACTATTAGAAAGCATATCAGACAATTAAAGTATAAAATGAGAAAAACACGTTTTGAGTGGACAAGACCTCAATGGAGCGAGACAATGTACGTTTTTGAGTTTAACCACAGCCTTGCTTCAAATTCTACTACAGCAATGAAGAAACAGTCTGTCATGTTTTTACCTGACTTTTTTTTAATAAATGAAATATTTAAAGAAAATGTGAGATCACACTATTGTCCAAGCAAGTTACAACGTGTAGATTCAAATCAAACACTTGGATAAAAACAGATAACAGAATTTGTTATAGGCTTTTAAAGAGAGTAATCCATAAACCACAACATACTTATTGTAAGAGCACAATCCTTTGACTCTTAAAATAAAACTGGGCAAAAGGGGAAAGGCGTATAGTGAAAATGTTATGCAATGTAAAAAAAGAAATCCATAGCATGAAAAATCAAGGAACTGTTTTACTTGCATATGGTCACTGTTCACACATTCGATGGCAATGCAAAACATTCCACACAATCATATGACCAGTGTCGGGTGCAGATCAGGGCGATGCACAACCGTCATTCAATATTTCTATTTCTCACTGCGCGAGCATATGTGCTGGCATGCCAAAAAGTGCCAGTGAGGAGCAGCTGCCTGTTAGGATTGCATGCTTTCTGCCAACATGCCACTGGAAGTTGTGAAGTCGGCACAGTGTGTGCCAGCAGCATTTGGTTGAAAATAGCTCCAGATTTGTGGAGGTGCTTAATCAGTAATAACCTGCCCTTAATATCCACAGTTCAAAATGTCAGGCGAGCTGAAGTAGCCCTCTTAAATGAACCCCAAGACATTCAGAATGTCAATTTACCATAAAACATGCCAAAATATTTACAAACTATTCTCGTTATATCACCCATCAACCCAAGTCTGGGTACCTACTCTAGGTCAGAAGGGCTGAGCTTGATTAGTACTTGGGTAGATGGGATGCAATTTGGGAAAGCCAAGTAGATGGTGCACCAAAGATAAGGGATAGTTTATAAAAATCTTAGTCTTGACTAAGAAGAATTCAACATAAAAAAACGTGATTAAAGCTGCAAGCTAAAATCAAATGGCTCAAGTACCCCAGACACAATCCCCTCTTGGTGATTTGGTTGCACTATCCTAAATTACGAGTTGTATTCAAGAGAGACCCCTTCCTCTGACCACCTGGTGGTGCTCTAACTGATAATGTAAGTTTCATTCCGATCGGACAGAGTTATTAACAACTTCCTGCTTGGCATAACATCAAAATTCAGCAGTCCGCCGAGCACAAACTGCTCAGTGAATTAAAAAAAAGCTCTGCATATTTAAAAAAAAAATGGGTAGGAATTGAGAATAAAGCAAGTCCATGTTACATGTGTGAACCACCAGCACAGAAATAGTGAAAACATGCGGAGCCATTTCATCCAGAACTATTATCCACAGAGTTAATGATCCTCTTGTTAAGCCTTATTTGTGAAATTATTTAAAGTAGAAAAAACAAAAAAAAAATAAAATAAAAAAACAATCAGTCAGATTTCAAAATCTTCAAATCTTCACCATGACTTGGTCAAAGAGCTGCAGGAAAAGGCTACTATTTTATATAACAATCCAAAGACCAAAGAAAATCTTTCAGGTCAATCTTTGAAAGTCCATGCAAGATCATGAGAAAGGTTAGGCAGCCGGGACTAAAAATGTAACCATACCTACAGCGTTCCTTGATCATCACATACACAGACATAAAATTTGCATTTGAATGCATGTGTGGTTTTGCAGTTTGGTTTTCAACTCAAATTGAAATTTCAAAACTCAATTTGCTGTGTTTGCAGGTGTAATGTTGCTTATAAAGCCAAAAACACCATCACTACCATCAAACGTTGTGATGTAAACGTCATGTTTTTGGGGTGATTTGCTGCCAAGCAGACAGGACCACAGCACCAAATCAAAGTAAAATAATGGGAAGGGATAAGGTAAATATTAGTGAAATGCTGAAAATTAATGAATAGGTATTTCAGCATGACAATGATCCACTACTCAAGCCAGGGCACAAAAGGTGTGGTTCAAAAAAAATGCTATTTGTTCTTGTTCTGAAATTAGTTCACTTCTACCTTTTAAATAACATAAACTCTGACGTAGAAAGATGCCTGTTTCACTTGTCACCATGGTTACAAGGAGTACACAAATAAAGCAAACTTATAATTGAAGTACATGTTATTATACACAGTATGACCATTTAAACTTGTAGATGATTGAGGAACTTTATAGTTCTCATGCGATTAATGACGAACCAGTTATTCACCATGTATTAAGGTTGTGATCAACCACTATGTTTTTCGCTATCAACTTAAGCATGGGAAACTGTTCACCTGAGAAACTGGATTTTCAAGCTAGTGACAGTGTCTCAAAAAACTCTAGGAAAGCTGTACTGAAATCCTGTACTGAAAGCATCCTAAACAAACAAAACCCAGGCATCCAATCAATCAGTTGTAAGATACAGAGCTCCGTGCTTAGAATAAAAGGCGGAAGGCATGCCTTGTTTATAGAGTGAACTGTATAAGGTACGCTGTGCAACCACAACATGGAGTGGTAGGCTGAGTGACTGGATAACAGAGAGCGAAGACACACCTAGACTAGACAGAGTGCTTTTGCATGTATAAACTACTCTTGGAATGATGTGTAGACATAGAGAAATGAACATTATATAATGATTCTGCTGAAAAGAAAAATGACAAGCAGCTTGAAACAGCATAAATGATTTTGTATTTATATTAAAAAATGTGGAATAAGTATTCTCTGTGTAATTCATTCATTCAAAAAACTACACAGTGGCTCACAATTTCAAAGGCTTTGTCATCGCCCCTGGCCTGTTATGCATATGCAATTTAAGCAGGGCCTGCATGTTAATGAGGTATATGTATAGATAGACTTTACCAAAATATAAATTATCACAGTTAATAAGTATTTAATACCAGGAAAATTTAGAATTTTTGAGATTTCTGTAATTATAACGCTTGTTTGCCTAAATCATAAAACAGATTGACCATCCCAGCTGCTTTTAATAGTTCCAGGTAGAACCATTGTGTTTTCAAGACTGTCAAGAATAATAAATTAATTAATAATATAAATAATCTGTGCTATTTTCAGAATATGCTTATTCAATGGAAATACCACAAATTTTACAGCAATTTCATGTTTGGCGTCACAAAACACAAAAAAAGGTGGAAACACTTTTATCTTTTTTGTGAGTTTAGTGACAGTGTTTCCATCTCTTTTTTTCTTCGACAAAGCAATTAAAAAGTACAAGGTGTCAATTTTGAAATTTAATTTTTTTTTTTTAAATCAAAAATCAATTCAGAGCAAACAGTTACGGAGAATCCAATTACCGTATTTTTCGGCTCATAAGACGCACCGGCACATAAGACGCACCCAATTTTTAAAGAGGAAAATCCAGAAAAAAAAGATTCTGAACCAAATACTGTTGTAAAATATTTTATATCAACTGTGTAAAAGTTAACAGCCAAACATGTAACATGAACAGACAGTAAACAGTAAAAGTAACAAAAAAAAGGCTGTAATGTTTTTCTTTGCCCCCACTCATCACTCTAAAGTCCACCATTCGTTATCACCATCACTGTTCCAGTGCAACATGGTCACTACATTACTAATAATAGCCAGTAACATTGTCACTACATTACTAATAATAGCCAGTAACATTGTCACTACATTACTAATAATATCTAGTAAGATTGCCCCCACATTAGTAATAATACAGTGGTTCTCAAACTTTTTTAGTCGAGCCCCCCTGTAATCAAACACTCCCTAATTGCAGAACATGTTACTTACGTTTGTTATCTCGTATGTACATGTGTGAGATGTACCGTTGAGAGATGATTTGAGTTTGAGTTTATTAAAGAAGAGTTTCAGTCATTGAGATCGTTTTGTTTACCTCGCGAGCGCGAGCGCGCGCGCGCGCGCACGCCCGCGAGAGAGAGAGATAGAGAGCGAGCGCTGGAAACAAGCGTATGCTTTTTGTTCTAATATAAATCCTTTTGATTTTTGTCAGCTTATGAAAACCCAAATAACTCCAAAGGATCAAACTGTCCAAGATTGTGAAACTGTCCAAGTGAATGTTTAGCGGAAATAAAACCCTCACAGACTGAAGACGATGCTTATCGATCATCATCTTATTGTCAGGCTCAAAAAACATAGCAGACAAACTATGAGCTGTGCCCATTTCACATCTTGAAATGTATTTTAGCGTGAGAAAACGGGTTTGTAGCGTGAGAGATCACTCAAATGCGAGAGTCAGCTGATCTCTGTGGTTTCGCTCGTGACGTAAGTATGGATGCGGATGCCAAAGGCATTGTGGGAAATGTAGTTTCCCCCCCCCCCGTTTTCGTTACGTCCGCGCAATGGCAGAGATGGGCGATGACGTCAGCGCGCAGCGCTTGGTAAACAAATATGGCCGCGGCTTCGGCCTAGCTCCGGAGCTCTTACGCCTCTCATACGGCCGTTACCGGAATTCGCGGCGCTCTGCATTTGCTCGATAAGACGCACCAACTTTTCCCCCTCAGTTTTGGGGAAGAAAAAGTGCGTCTTATGAGCCGAAAAATACGGTACCTCCTTGCCTCCCAGCTGCCATGTTTTGGTCATGAGTTTAATAACATATTAATATGCATCTGAATAATCACATTAAACAAAAAACAACCGTTAGACAGATATTTTAAAGATGGGAAATTGAAAAAAAAAAACACAAAATTGAAACAAATAACAACAATATGCTTGAGCAGTATGCTTGAGCATATTGTCAGTAACAACAGATACCTCTCTGTGGTTCAAGAGCCTCTCCAGATCTGCAGCCATGCTGTTTTTTACCTGTAGCAGAGCAGCCTTGTCTTTCCGTAGAGCACTGTAAAGACACAAAACGTGAAGCTTTGGACTAAATGTAAAGAAATTATGCAATGTGAAAAATGCATTTAAACGAAGAGAAAAAAAAACAGATAAGACCGTTCTTCACCATGTACCGGTAGTTCAATTTTAATGTGTTGAGAGCGCCAGGAGAAATGAAGGAGAACTTGGGGAAATATGATGAAAATAAGACTAAACTAATCTTAAAAAGCTGGTCATTCATCTCTTGAGTAAAAAAATAACTGCTAGTTTTCAAAAGCAAGTTTTTAGAATAACTAAAATCCTTTTGTTTCATTTTGGTTACTTTTGAAATAATGGAAACAGCAGTCACAAAATAGGTTAAAATGAGAAAAAGCTATTAGCTATACAGCAGACTGATTATTAGTAAAACTATTTTCTAGTTGTAAAAGTAGCTTCTTTCACAGCTCCTCCCCAACTGGACATCTCTTCACCAACTGAACCACATGCATGTCCCAATTCTTTCTGATATTCATTCTTGCTGAATTCTTTCTTCTTCTCTTGATACAGCTGAGAGATCTTCATCATTAGTGCGTTTATGAGGATCTTCATATGCATCAACAAAGTGGATAAAACCCAGTATGCTATCTCATGCTGCAGCCTTTGCACAACCGTGCACACAACAAAACACCCGTGTTTTCTATGCCAAGACTTCCCTTTCAAATGAGTCAGAGTTTATAAATTTTAAAAAACCATAGGTACACCAGTAGTTTCTGCAGTCGTGAAAGAGTTGTGTAGTGGCTGCCAAATATTACATAACTTTACACCCTCCCCCATCTCTTTTTCTGAGTTGTTTTAAAAAAAAAGTATTTTAAAATGTAAAAGAGATAATCTTGTCGAAACGCTGTTGCCTTTATTTTGGTTTGTGATATGTTAATATTCTTCAATGTTCACTACAACAAATTACTTACCTTAATAACAGAAAACAAGACGATACAAACGATAAGTTGTCTTCTTGTCAATCTAAACGTGTTTAAAAGTCAGGTGTATGCATGGTGACGAACACAATGAGCAAAAATATTGATGTCTCAGTCAATGACCTGAAACTGTACAGAATATCAGTATACTGTACAACAATGAGCCAAAACTTCCAATAAAAAAGAAATAGACCTCATTGACTTCCTGATAAGTATTAATGCAAAAAAGTATTTTGCATGTTTTTCACATCACCCACAAAAGGAGCTTTAAATACACCAATACAGCAGAAAACCTGCTTGTACAGTTTGCTCATACAAACAGGGGATTATAGCCACCAATGAAATGTGACAGAGCTAAGAAAAACTGTTCAGAAGTATCCAGCCATCCGTACATGCACGCACATGCACTGTCAGGTAGCCTAGCTGCTGACCTTTATCAGCAGGTGCATTACCTTTGTTCCTCAATGAGCTGGAAGGTATTTAAGATATTCCAGATAGCACCTACTATCTTTCCTCAGTCAATACAAATGCATGCTTTGGAACAAACACGTTAGTGGTCACAACCCGTTTCAACTATTGTTTTCAAACTATAGCAATGTTTCTAAGGAGTATCTCAATACCTTTTCAAAATAAAAGCTTTGTACAAATTTCTAATGGTGCTTTTTACAAAAACAGGATGCATCCATAAACTGTGAGGTTTATTTGCTTCCTTTTACCTCGTTTCCTCTTCTAGTCGTGTGAGATGCTCTTTCAGAGAGTGGATCTGGGTGTCTCTCTGTTGAACACTCTCAATCAAATAGCTATGTGGCTGTTGGGATTGTTGAAGAAGCTGGTTGGCTGCCTTCAACTGAAAAGAAGAAAAAACAAAAATGAAGACAATTGTTGATTAAACCATTTAGTTTCAAAAACCTCCAATGAGTATTGATTATATGACTGGTGGACACCAAAACTCTATGTGTGAATCATCAGCCTGGAACTATAGATGCAGCGTATTAATACCTCACAATGATCATGGTGATGATCAGAAGTTTGAGAAAACGTTTTTTAAAATCACTGGAAACCATAACAAAAATTGCTTGACATCGAAAATCTGATGATGTCACCTCAAAAAACCTCAAACCACAATCATTAAAATGTAAACCCATGGTGAGTCTACACCAAAAAGGAAAAAATAGGATTTTCAATTTAAAAACAATAATAATTTAAAACCTTTTCCCACAAAAAATCTTGGCCAAAGTTTTAATTTTTGAGCATAACTCAGAACTCCAAAAAAACTATTTAAATCCAAGATGGACTTTGTATTAATAATCAGTATATAACTCTAGCATGACTATTGGGCGTGTTACCGGTAATTTAAAAACTAGTTACTTGGGAAAGTAAAGAGTTACTCTAGTAAATAAATGTGAAAATGTATTTAAAACTCCCCCTCTCAAACCAAAAGAAAGTTCAACTGTACACAAAAAAATCAAACATTCCATGCTATACATTATTTAAAAAATTATTTGTAATGTAAATATCGACTTATAGACATACTGCAATATTTGTAATATCAACTTATAGACATAAAGCAACCTACTTCAAGTATTGACTGTGATAAAAGTAAAGGTTTAACCAAATAAAAATGCATTCAATGCTTTTAAAGTAAGTGCAGAGTGTAAAACCTTGGTTTCCAGGAAAAGTAATTTTCTCTTTGGTTACAAACTTGAGTTAAATGCACAGTTGGTCATCTCTCAGTTCTGGTGGGAATAAAATCAACAGTTAATTCCTCTTCTGATCTCTTTATTCAACTCTCTCATTAGTCCAAAGTTCAACTAATATATTATCATTACACCTAACATAATGACACAATCACGCAATTTCGATTGTAAATAGCTGACAAACTATAAAGTCACTGTTGCTATGACAGCATCTTCAATCTTACTAATGCTTCTAACCGTGGATCTATTTTGAATAGTGAAAATGAGACTCTAATTCAGATCTAGTTTTCTAATTGGATAATTATATATTCCATCACTATTCTATTAAACGAGCAGTCAGACAATCTCAGGGGCACATTATAAAACAGACGAAGACCTGTGGACTAGTTCCCATGTAAGTTATCTTGCCCTCTATGCCCTGCTGTGCTAAGCTGGTGCTTTGTGGGTGGCTAAGTGAGCAATTGAAAGGAATTTTGTAAAGAAAACTGGCTTCTTATTCTCATTCAAACTGCCAATCAATCATGTCTTGCATATAGTAAAGGTCTGTTTGCTAACAGCGGAGGCCAGGTTCAGGGTAAACTCATTAACTCTGCTCAATGCCTCTTCCTATTGGCTCGGGATAAGCCAGGGTGCGTGTTTGATAGGGTAAAGAAAAAGAGCCATCACTAACAAGGGTAAAACACGCGCCGAGAAACGTGAGACATGTAAACACAGCATAAGTATACGGGCCAAATACACTACATCAACACACTGCTGTTTCAGGTGCTTTGTGGGAACACCAAGCATGACAGTTACGGTCTGCTATGAGCTTGTTTTGACAGCTTTAAACGTCAGTGAAAGGAAAATCTCAGATGTTATGACTGAAAAGCAAGTCTAATATGTCATGTTTTTTTGATAGTTTTCAAAGATGCAATCAGGTTTTCCTCCCTCTGGCCATCTTTTATTAGCTTGGTGTTCCAGACCAACTGAGCACATAACAAATTCGTTCCGTACTTTTGGTCTCGAGTCCCTCCTAATGAGACAAAGATAATTACACTGATGACATTTTAGAACACCTTTTCAACAGATTCGTTTTATTACTCATAAATAATTTTGCATCAGATTGAGAACAGTGTGTACCAGGGTTAAAATGCACTGCATGGGGCAAAAGGAACAAGCATGGGCATGACAATGATGACAATTCAAAGCGGATCTTTTTTGAGATCTTGATATTGTCTTGCAGGTTTCAATCATTCTCTATAAACAGTAAATAAAACAAAACATCTCTTATAATATGATACAACTATACGGAATGTTAACGGCCATCAGTGAAGTTTTTAGCACCAAACACCTTTGTATTTTAATAAAAGGAAGCATTTTTCTGGTTGGGGGAAAGTGGATAATTTACAGTTGTGTAGACGTCACACTTTACACTATTTTCTTACATAGATGCAGATTAAAATGAGCACATCCTCCTCATCTAGGTTCCTTATAGCTTGTGTTTAGTGGAGCACTACCATTGGTGTCCTCACTGGTGTTAATAATGAGCATATATCCTACATAGGTAATAAACTAAACTATCCCTTGCTACAACGTAGTTCAATCCGATTCAGTGCATCACAAGATTTTACTGAGCGTAAGCACTTTATATAGGGATCTAGTACTAGCGGAAGCACCTCAAGAAACAACACTTTTGGTAAAAGAGGCAAAAGCTATAATCGGATGTGCACACTCATAGATTTACAAGTGTATACTGTTGTTAATAAAATAAAGTTTGTGTTTTTAATAGTATAGGGACTGTGTGTAAAACACTACTAACAAATATTGTGCTGCACATGTAAACAAGGGATTACTGCACATTAAAGTAACATTGAGTTGCTGTCTCATCCAGAACTTGTGTTTATCCAAATGTTACTTTGGTTACATGTGTAGGCAAACACTTGCCAGCAAATATAGAATCTAAAAATATTATATTGAGATCGAACATCTAAATAGGCCCAAATGCACCTTATGCTTTCTTACATAAAGGGGATTCCATTCCATACAGATCTACTCCAGATTAGTGCCAGGCTTTTCCAACAGTGCAATAGTACAAAAGGACATGTAGATAACATACTGAAGGGTTTTGATATGCTGCTGAACAGCAATTAGTAAGGAATATCCTTTTTCAAAACACAATCTAATCTCTGTAAGACTCCGCTGAAAGCCTAATGACTCTGCTTAACATTTACATGTCATTACAAGTAAGAAATATCTGTGACTCATTGAACAATCACTCAATCATTAACAATCGTTCATTAACCGATCACCTACCGAAACCAATTATGTGTTGCAACTCATGACTAACACTCCAAAAGTGCAAGGGAGGAACTTTTTACAGCTTTTCTGCAATTAAATCCCTAGAGTGTTTATTGCAATAAATAGGTTTTCCAAATTTATATTTCCAAATGGTGATTCCTGGGAGATAAAACTTACATTTTGTTCATAATTTTTTTTTTGATTCAAGCTTTTAATGCTTTCTTGAATTACTTTTACAAGAATAAAACAAAATAAAGTAGTCATTCACTTCGGGTGAGAGGCGGGTGTACATCGAGGATCAGTCGCTAGTCCATCAAAGAATGAAAAATGTGTGTTTTGGCTTAATCAGTGCTCTATTCAGTTCCAGTTTTACATGTTTAATACACTCCATAATCTTTTAAAACAATATTTCTATGCATCAAGTGGATTTAAATGATAAAAACCCTTCATTATCATGTATAGAACATTACATGGTTTAAACATCAGTACACTTCAGCTGAGATTTGTTGCTTAGATGCAGTAGCAAAATAATTGGTGACACCAGCCACCCGAGTCATGCACTGTTCTCTGTGCTGCCCTCAGGCAGACGGGCACACAGCATTCGGGCACGCAGATGCTGAATGTGAGACAGCTTCTTCCCTCAGGCTGTCAGGTTGATGAACAAAAAGAACTGATATTCACTACCATCACACTACAAATAACTGATTATTTAGGCAGCACACAACTGCACTTTACCTTTTTAAAATTATTTTGGAAAACTGCTCTTTATTTTATTGTTTTGTACTGTAAGTCTGCAATGACTGGAGTTTGCACCTAAGCTTTTCACTCACCACAGCTCAAACGCTGTTGGTGTTGTGAGAATAAATGTGATTTGATTTGTAGAGTTTGTGATTCGGCTCAGTGAACCAGGTTTTCACAGAAGCTAAGGGTCAAGCTCACTGTTTGCTCTTTAATTGGATGAAACAGCCGTCAGTCTCAGAGGAGATCTGCCTCTGGGACGATTTGAGTGCCACAGTTTCCGCTCATCTCAAAACTCTGATGGGACAAATGGCTCAGTTTTAGCGGTGCTAAACAGGGACTAAACATGGCATTAGGAGCAGCCACAGCAGCCACAAGTGTCTAGTTTCTATTCGATGTGAACCAGTGCACAAGAAGAACATGAGCAGTGCTTGTGGACACAATGTAGCTCTGCTTCTTATTGGACAAACATCCACTGTAACAAAACATGTGACCATTTTAGATGTGCCAGCTGCAATCGTATCTTCCTCAATCTGTCAGTGAATGAGCCAAAAGGCAGCGCGTTGATTTTGCAGCATGCCGAACACAAAGCACCTTTGCACACATCTGTCCTTGAAATTATAACTGGTTTAAATCCTATGAATGAAGGGTTAAAATTTCATGGGGGCTCACTCTAAATCCCCCATGAGGTAATGAGTAATGTTTTTAAAAGTAATATCATGTCATAAGATAATGAAAATGATATTTTCCCGCCTGATATTGTTGGGAACTATGTATACTGTAATGTAATGTAAATGTTATTAGTGTGTGAGTGAGAAAGAACGAGGGCCATTCAGTTTGTTAAATAAACTTAAAAGAGAACAAGATTAACAGACACTCTGTGATTCTGAGAAGTTAAGAGGAGAATAAGGCCAATCTTCTGTTTTTTTATAGCAATCCATATTTGGTACAATTCATATTCCTTTCTCTCAAATTACATTATTCCAATGAGAGTTCCCCTTGAGGTGAAGGAGGGTCAGGAAATGCGCTGAACATATCTAATGTAAATAAATGATGAAAAAAAATAATTAAAACTGCTATAAAATATAATTAAATACCACCGACAAGCTATATTTTCCATAAATCTTGCATTAAACCTTAAGCAGTTTTTGTTATTTTGAAATTGCACGCAGCAGGAGCTGAAGCTGCAGAACATCCGGAAAAGTAAACATAACTCCATTATGATTTGAAGAGAGAATGAAAAACTAAAGAAAACAGAAATCCTTCCAAGTTAAATGTATAAGCTGTTCCATGCCTGGTCCACATTTCACCATGCTCCCCAAGCTCTAGGGAGATTTTTTTTATTCCCATTAAATGCAAAGACTGTTGACTGGGGGTTTTGTTTGAGCTCTAACCCTGGCTTTACCATTAAGACATAAGTAAACACATCTCAAACTGAAAATGGTAAGTCAGTTAGCATTGAGTTTCTGGATCAACGCTCGCAAACTCACTGTGAAATTGTTTAATATTATAATTGTGCTTTTAAAGATAAAAAAAGATGACTAATATTAAAAAATACTGAATATATAGCATGTCTGTGCAACCCACAGGTTGCAAGGTCAAAACTTTTATTTAATTATATTGATTTCAGATAATGCTTCACATTTATTTTCGAATAAAAATTGAAAAGGTTGTTGTCTAGTATTTAATCACTAATGGTGGCAGCATGCTGTTTGGTTATAAATCTGTTTCACGTATATCAGTGCATCTCTATTATTCTCACTCATTCTATTAACGGGTTAATTGTGACTGTTGATCGGGAGTTACGCTTTGGCACTTGAAAGTTCGATCCTGTGCAGATTTACTTCAGTTAATAGTAGCTATCACAAGTTGTCAATGCCTTCATGTGTGCTCTAGTCAATCCCTACTTTGATTGAGTCTAGATTCAGTTCTAGATTCATTCATTTCTGCCCAGTGTAATTGATTTAGCCTATTGAGGATGTCCCCTTTTGAGTGGCATATTATGATTACAAATATTTATATCAATGTAAATTCTAAATATCTTTTCTTGGCTTTGCATTTATTGTTCTGCACCATCACTACCCTTTGTGAAACCAACCAGTATAATATTCCAAATAGTAACCATAGACAATTGCAAATAGTAACCATTAATACACAACTGATGATGGTTATGTTTTGTTTTTACACAACACATCATATGACTAGTGTCTGGAATTACAAAAATTTAAGAAAATAATTTTTTAAACAATGAAGGTGCACAATCTCTTGATATCAAGCAAAAACACGGCGAGTAGTGATGTTGCTTCACAGTTAAAAGCTCACCAGCTTTCTGAATATCTGAAGAGAAATTAAAACTATAAATGTAAGAGTAAATGCATAGCAGAAACCAAATCTTTATGTATTGATAGAAAGATAAGGTCTTGTTAAAACTAACAAAGCATATCATATATGCTATTTACTACTCTGTCCTTCTTCCAGTGATCTGCCCATGTGCTGTTTGTACCCACCCACTTGTCTACATCCCACCCATCTTCCCAGGAGCCCAAGGACAGTATCTGCTCATCAATACATTCATGTCAAAAGGGTGAAATGCAGCACCTCTTCAGAGATCTGACTGCTGTGTGCCGTCAATCTTTCCAGGTCTCTCCTAAGCTGCGTGTTCTGTTTCTCCAGCTGCAAAACTCTGCGTGCCAACTGAACACTACACACACACACACACACACACACACACACACACATTCAGAGAGGTATGATTAGAGTCATGACTTGAAAACAGTCAGCAAACACAAAGATGAGCTTCTGCTTTTCAAAGATGAGTGACCTCCTCAGGCTTCACCTTTGCTTGAGTCTTCTTTTGGAAGTTGTTGGAATGTTTGCACCATAACCATATGAAAACAGAACCCTCTCTGCCTCATCTTCATTTTCCACTTCAAAACAAGAAAGAGTGTGTTTAGAAATGAGCATTTCTAGACCACCCTGCAAGCACCGTGGTTAGAAATCACAAACAATTTTCACGAGTAAAACTTTTCTTTTTTTTTAAATAAAAACAAATTAAAAAAAGACCAAAAAGGATTAATTTGATGACTCTAGGATTTCAGTAAATGACTGCATTTCAATCCAATTATCTGAAACAGTGGAAGACATACTAGTGATCGTGGTAAGAAGACTCCACAATTACACATTACAGCTAGTGTTGATAGACTAATTCAGGAACCTGCCAAACTTTCAAATTGTCCAATTGCCTTTGGTCAAATTACAGTGATTTTCTGGGCAAAATTGTGCATCTCGAAGTAAGGAACAATATGTAAGAAAAAAATTACACATAACTTCCAACCATTGATATTGAATGTGCAGCTACAACCAATGCACAACTGACAAAGTGGCACATGATTTAATTGATGCTGTACAAAAGACAAGTTTTATATAACGTAAACTAATCTGAACAGCAAATATAGCCAAAGAATGACAGAGCTAGGATTGAGTTAAATGGAAAAGACATTTAATTCTAACTTAAAATATAGATTTTTTTACATTGAGTATAAGATAACCATATGAAGTTTCTTTCTATCGATGTTCCTGGAGCATTTCCCACAAAATGGAATGGTTCATTATCCTGATCTAAGATTAAATTGAAAAGACATTTAAAATCTGATCCCAAATTTGTGTACATCAGCCAGAAAAGCAAATTAATTTGACAACATTCAAATCGAATAAATCACAAATAAATTATTAAAATAATACATTTATAAAAAATAAATTTTAATAAAAAATTTTTTTAATAAGGCTGGGTGAATAATTGAAAAGAATCGACATTCAGAACCAATAATCGATTAAATTTTTCAAATTACGTTCTATTTAAAAACACTACCGCAAATGCCACATGAACTATTCCCATTTCCTTAAATTGTTTTAATAAAATAATGTGAAAAATATTTACTGTACAAAACTTGACAGTGAACCATGAGGGGGGAAAATACATAAAATAAACATTTATTAATCGTATTCAAGTTGAAATAAGATTTTTGGCCAAATCGACCAGCCCTGGATTTCATGCATATCAGAGTATCTCATCCATGAGCAGAACGAACACCAACATAAGGTGCAGAAATATAACAATCTGTATGAGCGTTCACATGGAAAGATATTTTATAATAGTTTAAAACACAGACATGGAATCACAAATCACAAAGTGGAAGTCCACTCAAAAAAACACTGTTCGTTTGGCAGGCTTGAGCCAGAAATATGAATTTGGCCTAATTGTGCATTCTGTGAAATAAACGGGTTGGGGGTATTTCTGTAATATGCGGGTTGGGGGGATTTCTGTAATAACCAATGGCAACAGGGGACAAATGTTTTTTTTAACTATTAATTTGTTTCAGAGCGCTTATTGTGGAGTATTGCAATCATCATGAAGTGTGTACCAAGGCTCGAAGCAGTTTGATTTTTAAATGAGAAAGAACTCAATTTCTCAAAGAATAAACTATACTATGTTTCAAATAAAGCTTCTCATGTTCCATGGTGACGTTTATATGCATACTTTGGAAAAATGCACCAAAAACCCCCGAGCGCCATCCCTAAAAATATTGTGGATCTTATAGAATCATATCATAAAGATACTGTGAGTAAAAAGATGATAATTACTTTAAAAGGAAGTTGATTATCATTACCGTTGTACTGGAATGGTGATGAGCATTCCATCTCTAACACGCTCTGCACGCTCAAATTCATTCAGAACAATCCAGGCCACACTACACCATACACAGCTGTTTTTTTTTTTCATGGGAAGGAGGAGTTTAGAATCTTGACTGAGTCATTGGGAAATAGTGGTATAATAATATGAGCTTAAACCAGAACATGAACTTATAAAACCCATATTACGGGCACTTTAAGGAAAAGGCAAACTTTTTTATCTTACATTTTCAACAATACAGACGTAGACTTATCAAATATTGGCCATCATAAATCAAAAAAGGTAACTTAAAGCAAAATTTGGCATGTGTTCAGTTCTAAAAATTTAAATGAAACACATTCACTGCGCAATACGTGCAGCTAAGCCTTTGAGATTGAAATAGACGATGCATGGTGACGGACATTCATTGGATTCTGGCTTGTTGTTTCAAACTGAAAACACCAGTGTAAAAACTATTTCGATTATTTTTTGATTAAAGCATGCAAAATATGAGTGAACTGGAAGCTGTGCACAGTTTAAGTATTAACTCATAAATGAAGTGCATCAAGAACCAACCGCTTTTTCTTTGATCTTTGCAAACTTTATGAAGTTAAAAACCTGTTGCTAACTTGCTTTGGTTAATAACCTAAGGTATTTGGAAACCTGGCTGGGCCAGCCAATCACATCATCTCAGCTCACTGTCGCCATACTGACATTTAGAAGAGGGTTGTTTAAGGGCATGGCCCTAGGGTAATTTTCTCAAACCATCTTCAGGTCTGACTTAGTTTGGCATTTTGAACATGCAGAACCATTTAACAATGGGAAAAAAAATTGTCTCCAAAAGAGACAGTCTATGTAAAAATCTTTGCATGGAATTTGGGAATATTTTGGTCGCACTGTTTGTTACAGTAGTGAGTGTACAGAGACAATTAAACTGCTCTCTTTACTTACTCTCTGCTGCCTGCATGGTAACATCATCCAGCTCCTTCTCCAGCCTCTCATACGTTTCCAGCCGTGCCTGTTGTTCAGAACTTTGAGCGTGCAGTTCTGTAATGCGCTTCTCTGATGATGTCTGAAGCCCATAAAACTCTTTTGTTAGAACCTGCAAACACAGATCAAGAGAAAGGTAAGATGAAACTGCAAAAACTGAGAAGCGAGGGTGGTGTAATAACATAATGTTCAAATGTTTTATGATGCTGCATAAAATGTACAGTCCTTGTTTAATTAGGCTGAGAACTGAGTTCAACAAGTGTCAGGTCAGGTTGCAGTCAAAACAAAAATGCAAAAGCATAAAACATGGTTGTAAAAACGATCAACATTCTCTACAATATTTTTGTGTTCATTTGTTAACTTACAGTGTTGTAAAGCCTAGAGTAACCGTTTAGCATAATGTTACATAAAATGCTTAAGAGGAAATTCTGTAAATTAACCTCTTGAGTTTCACTATGCAACAGGAGTTCAGTGTAAAGTTCACACAGAGGCACATCCAGAGCTTCTCTGCAGGGTACAAACATCTCTTTTGTTGATATGTGAGAGCAGTCAAGACAATTTAGTCCATGACTTTGAAAATATAAGTAAAGGCAAATAGAGCCCTCCCAGTGTAAAAGAGGCTGCGTGAAGCTTAAATTCACATATAAATGAAGAACACAACAACTCTATTAGCCTGAATCCTTGCAAAAATATTTTGGAGGTGTGTTGGGGAAGCATTTAGGGCAGTTATACAGCAGTGTGTTGCTTCCAGACACAAATGTTTGTTTATATGGAAACTCAAAGACTTCTCAGTTCAATTAAATTGTTTAATTGTTGCATCTTGTTGACCATTTCCACATTTTTAACAAGATGTTCTTTATCTAGAGGGCTTTCAATTCATTAATAAAATGATTGGAAGTAATGTTGTTGAAGTCAGAACCTAGAACCAACTAAATAATTAATTCATCACAATTTTAATAAACTTTTGCAATCGGTTAATCATTAATGGAGTAGATCTTAAAGTTTATTTTTTGTCAGGGTAATGCTGATAAAGTATTACTGAGTAGTAGGGGCGTAACACCAGTCACACTACGATACATATCACAGAAACTATGGCCACAATACGATAAGCCATCAAAAATTCATTCAATAAACAAAAATGAAAAAAAAATAAATAAATAAATAATTTCTGAAACAGATTCATAATAAAATAAATGTACATTTTTCCCCATGGCGACAATTACAGTTATAAACTTTCAATTTGTCTGAAAATCAGGTATAATATGTATGATATCACTATTTATAATGAGTGAAAATGGATCTATTTTACAGTGTCTTGCCTCCAATTTCTTCTGGTGTTTTTCACACTCAATTTGACAAAGGTTGAGATTCCTTGCTGTCTCTTCCTGAACCATCTGGGAACGCTCCAATTCAAACTTTTTCAGCTTCACTTGGTTGAGCAGTTCTGCCACTCTGCTGTCTGAACCCAGCTGCAGCTGCCGGAACCTGAAAACAACCAATGCATATGTATCATGTAAGCATATAAATAATAAAGAACTCCGTTGTTTAAGAAATTGTAATAATTGCTTTTTTTTCCCCCATCATCATTGTAAAATGTATAACCTGTATAACAGTCATTTTAAAAATCATGACTTTTTCTACAGATTATATATACAAACTTTGTACAGTTCAAAGGAACTATTTATTTGAACAAGTCCTTACTGTCACTCATGTTTATTAAAAAATGAGTGAGGGGTGCAAAACTTCAGCTATGGCTAACCTTAGGCAAAGTTGAGCTATTTCTAATCCTGAGATGTGATCGACAATGACAAGCTAAGACTATTTTCTTGACCCGGAAGTCTATAATTTCCAAGAACCAACAGTCCCAGCATGCCCATACAGCTTCTTCATTAACAGACAGGTCTCCAGGGAATTAACCAATTTGACAAAAACAGCCTTAGGGGTTTTGGTTGAGAGAGTAACCACACCTGTCAAGGCACCAAACCTGCAGGTTAGGTTTTTTTTTCCTGATTGTGCAGCATCAATAACGTAGAGTTAATAAAAGGCAGCTTTATACACAGAAAGGAAATGTCATCACAATAGTGACCAACACCTAAAAAAATAATTGTACAAATTATGAGTAACTGGGCAACTCCCTTTATACATAACGGACAGAATAATGTTAAGCTATTTAATGTCCTAACGCACAAAAGAGATATGTATTAATATGAAGGAAAATAAAAGGGGTGGAGCACACAGTGGGAACCCAACTTTTAAAAAGTTTATTTGTATAGTTTTCAAGACAAAAACTCAAAACAAATACAACATAAAGTTTGTATTTTCAGCATGACGCAACGCAATGCAACTCTTGTTCTAACCCTACCCCCGATTAAATATGCCTGCCCAAAATAGAGGCGCCAGAGAACATCTTCACAGAGCAGAGACTCAAGCTTTCAAGAGGTTAAAGGAGCATCTGTCATTTTTGCCCTCAATCGAGGTTCTCAGTGAATGTGAGCAATCCGTTACCCAGGGCTGAAAAACGCAGGGTATGCCCAGCAACTGTGCACAGAGTCTCTGCTGGTATGCCTGGCATGTGCCTGAAGCTCATTGACACCATTGCATCTCCTATGAGCAAATAAGGGCTGACCATTCACAAGGGGGTGGGGGGCAATCTGCTCTTTTAGACACCACTTCAGAAACCCAATTAAAAAAATATTAATATTTGTATTAATATTAATAATGACAAGTATCATTAAATTTTTTGTTTAAAGAATTAACCAATTTTACAATAAATCAAATAAAGTACAGGCTTTTCCAAAGATCATTTATCGATACCAAGGTTTTATAAACATTTCTTTTTCAATTAAATTATTATAGTACATTCTGAGATTCACTTATTCACATTGCAACAACAAAGACCATACATAAATATGAAAAAGGAATTGAATATACATTTGGGATAATGCCTCATGATGTACAAAGTGCAGTCCCATAAGACCTTACAGGAATGTCCAATTATTTTTCATTTCCAATAGTAAACGAGCAAGCAAGTCATTCATGCACTTCCGGTAAAATCTACGGGAGGATTTACTTCCACTTAGAGTGAAGCAGTTAATTTGTAAAAAAAAAATTGAAAAGTGCCATTTGTTTTTAATTGCGACTTTAAAAAAACTGAAAATTGATGTGTATGGCTCAGTGAGCTTCCTTTCAGCAGTGCATGAGGGTTTAAACAGGTATTCCTTCTTGTAAATGACCTTTTAGCATGTTTATTTTATACCATTGAATTTTGGATTTTACCCCGAACTTGTTAGCCTCGTCAAACAGAATTTGCTTCTTTTTTTTCTCACCTGCCTATTAAAAACAAAAATCGCCATTTGGCACAGTGGCAATCTCTGTAGCCTCACAGACTGACTTCTCTGAGACAGAAATATGGTTTATTTGATACTCTATATTTTATGGCTCCTCTTCATATGATCATATGAAGTGCTATACTAATAAACAAACGGCTCAATCCAAATTTGTTTTCACACACAATTTGTTTAACAACCAAAACCACATGTTAAAGTTCATACTCTTTAGACTACAGCCTGCTACTAGAAATGCCCAGATCTGCAGTAGAAAGAGTTGACCTGGCAGGTCTCTGGTAAGTCAGAGTAGATTTGAGCAGACAATGACAGGCATTTTTGCTGATGGCTGCCGGCAGCAAAAAATACATAATCTAAGCTTCTTCATGAGCATCTCTGTCAAGCAACAAGACACGCAGCCTTTAAGAAACACTGTCCACAACTGTATTCTATTTCAATTTTTTTTTTTCCAATTCAAATGTAACCATGGTGTGTTCAAATCATGGAGATTAAAGTCCCAAATACATATAGATTACTTAATATATTATTTATAAATTGATACATTTCGTGCATATTATAAATCAGAAAACATATAATTCTAGTATAGAAAGTATATTTCTAAGCATGCAACTTGTACAAATTGTGTATAAACTGTCTGGGGTTTGTCAAAGAAGCATTTCACTATTGTTGTCCTTCAACAAACATTTAGGTGCCAAATACAAATTGTGAATATTTAGTATTGAATGTTTAAAACAAACCTTTATGTCCAACATACATTTTCTAGTATCAATTATGGCAAGCTTTTACTTGAAGTATCTATATTTTGTCATCAGACATGCACTAGCAGAGCACTCCACGCGCACACACACACACGCACGCTTGCACACACTTGTGATTCTACAGCCAGTAAAACACGTTCTCTCACTGGAGGCTAGTGTTAAAACCAAAGCTCTTATGTTGAATTAGCCTTTCAGAGAGACATACATTGCACATTCTTTAGGCTTGCTAGCAGTATATCTTGTGTCTGTATGTATGTATGCATTATATAACTTTTTTTTTTTTCTTACAAAATTTTACTTCCTGGAAGGAGTTTGCATGTTCTCCCTGTGCTTGCATGGATTTCTTCCATGGACTCTCCCGCAATCCCAAAAACATGCGGTTAGGTTACCTGAATAATCAAAATTCCCCTTAGGTGTGAATGTATGAGTTAATGTTGCCCTGTGATGGACTGGCGACCTGTCCAGGCTGTACCCTGTGACCCCAAAAATGAATAAGCGGGTTGGTAAATGAATGAAAGAATGAATGATTGTAACTGTGCAAAACAACTCAGAATCGTCAAAGTGTAGGCAGAAGGATTCAACTGCATTTCATCACAATGCAAGGATTAACAAAGGTATGTTTACCATCTATCTCACACTAGCTCTCCTACCGTGGGAAAGATATACTGTACGCAGAATTCCTCAAGAAATCAGGCTTTCAAAATAATTACAGCACCCATAACCTGAAGGACAGCAATCAGCATACTTTAACATCCATGCTTTGATTGTTAACTTGTCATTGACAGACATTTCATGGTTAAACACTTTCCATTTTAGTAGAGCCTGTCAAAGCAGTTAAAATATGTTTCTCTCTGTAACTTTGAAGAAATCTGATTATTAATGCATAGTGTGTGAACATACCTCCTACAGACAAACATGACTACACCCATTTTGACATTTAGTGACAATAAATGGCCATGTTTGTCATTGGTTCACTCAAAGATTATTTGATTTGGCCTTTGAGGAAACCAGTCTAGCTTGAAAGATTTGACTCAGACAAAAACTACAAAAAAGCTGTTCTTTGTAGATTTAAAGAGCGTCCAAAGGCTAAAACAGGATGAACACAATGTTTAGCCTCTACAGCATGTGGTAAAGAATGTGCTGTTATTATCAAAACTTATAGTTTATTTTTAAAAGTAGCATAAATGTAAAAATAAATCTCATACAATCTAACATAAACTAGTCATTTCTCTACTCTGAAATATCACATGGTACCTTTGAACACGAGCTGTATATAATGCTGATTTTGCCCATAGGAAAACATTTTGAGGCCAGTGAAGACAAAGAAAAGTAAGAAAACTATAGTATCTAAATTTCAACAATGATTCTGAGATTTGTTTTTCTGAATTGTGTTTTAAAGCCATGTGGCTCTATGTAAGTGTATTTTACTGAGCCATTATTAAATGCTTAGGCATTTCAAGAGGTTTCCTTATCTTAACTGAAGGACACTTACAAAATTGCCATCCCAATTTCAAAACACCTTGAAGGTTGCAGCATCGCAAGTGATGAAGATTCACATTTATGATTAACACTCAACTGTCAAACGGTTTCCAGGCAAAGATGAGCAGGCAATAAATCTTTCAGATGTATTTTCTCAGCAGCTTTCCATCACCTAAATAATGATTCAGACAATAGAAAAAGGTACATCTCTCATGCAAATGTGTAGGATGAACTTACTGATCTAAGAGTTGATCATGTTTGTCTTGGGAAACTCTTTCAGCATTCAGTGCTCGGTCTTTCTCAATGATGGCATTGTCTCGGGTTTCTCTAAGGTTTCTGAAAGAGTAACAGATTTAAAGAAAACACCATCTGCAATGCAGAAAATATAAACCAAAAGTACTGCCTAGACAGCTATACCAGTACTTAACCATTCATACAAAGAAAAGTTTGTATGAGTTCATTAATATTTAGAAAAATAAAAGTTTTCTCAACTGAAAGGGCCCATCGTGCCAAAGATGGGATTTTATTTACAGAAAACACATTGTACATTTACAGGTTGTGTTAAAAGGATGGTCAAGTCTCATGACGAGATCTGCCTTAAATGATCTGTGCATTTATCTTCAAAAAAGCCTAATTCGGCAAAGCAGAATATCATAGATATTTCTCAACACTCAAGGACTTGTAGTAAAAACAAATTTGTGTAAAACACAACTGCTGTATAAAGTAATACAAAATATATTCATTTATTTCAATATTTTCTATTTTGTTAAGTAGGATTCATTATTTTAAAAATGCAGACATCTAAAATATATTTTTATGTCTAAAAAACATAAATAAAACATTTTTATTTCTTATAGTGAATCTGCTTTTGGTTATATTATATATAATATTTTCAAATAGATCACATTTAAAGCAATAATTATAAACATTAGTAAAGTAGACACTGGAAGGCACTCACCTGTTTTCTCTTTCATACATTTCTTTGGATGCCCTCTGCAGGCTCTCGATCTCATGACTGGTCTTCATTGCAATTCGCTCAAGTTCTTCACACAGTTTGTTTTCATACTCAGTCTTATAGTGATCTCTGGTGGAAGGGAGTTAAAAATGTACTTTTTAACTTTTTCTGTGGAAATTAATTCTTGTTTAGTTGACTGAACACATTGAACAATGTTTTACTGATACCACAGGGGAAGATAATGAAATTAATTTAAAAAAACTCAATAAAAACCCTTAAAAAACATAGCTTTTATAATTAAAAGCAAAAGACAATAACAAATTTTGCACTTTTAACACCAGATTTACAGAACTTTAAAAAGCTAATCAATGTTTTCTGATTTTCAGAGAAAAAAAATCATCAGATTAAATGAATGAACAACAGTTTGACCACGACCAATACCACTCAAATCTTCAATAATACACTCTCGAGCCCGTTATAGCAGCATTGTTGCCATTCAATTTCATGCCTCTCAATGTGAGGGTCACCAGTTCAAGAGGATCTTAAGTTCTGACGCATTCAGTAATGGAGGTTAATGTTCTCTTGTATTTCCCCAAAGGGGAAAATGATGAGTAAATGTAGTCCCTGTGATTGACTGGTGACTTATTGTGGCAAAGAAGATGAATGGGTGGATGGATGGATGGATGGATGGATGGATGGATGGATGTCAAAAGAAATCACACACCTAGAAGCAACATATTTTTCATAAGCATCTTCTCTGGCTTTTTTAGTGTCCTCAAGCTGCATCTGCAGTCTGTCCAGACGATCTTCTTGGTGAGCACAGCGAACATTCAGCTCCATGTTCTGTCTGTTAATGAATTCCTTGTCTTTCTGTAGTAAATTTACTGACTGCTGCAGAGTGGCGACCTGCAGATAACAAAATTAAAATGTGATAAAAACAAGAGACAATTGATTCAAAAATTGACAATCAAAAAGTATTACTTGTCCATAAATTAAAACATTAACTAACAGGCAACATTACCTCTTTATTAAGGTCATTCCTCTCTTTGGTCAGTGCAGTATGTGTGATGTCCAGTATTTCCAACTTCTTTCTTAAATCTCTGACCTCTGTTTCATACCCATCTCTCTCGCTGTGGAAAGTTAATGTGCAGAACATTCCATCCTAGTTAATTTATATATATATATATATATATATATATATATATATATATATATACAGCATTAATTGAGCAAAATGTAGTAAGACTGAAGTGTGATGTAAACAATCACAATTACAGTCAGTGTATTCTACATATAAAGGGTACCAAAAAAGACAATTCCTGAATGTTTCCTGAACTCTTCAAATCATGTAAAATAGTGGTTCACCTAGAAAAATCACAGCATTTCAGTTACCGTTTGATTTTATCATAGTTTTCTCGTTTGTAGTCTCCTTCCTGAATGTTCTGTTTCGTGTCTGCGAGATCCAGCGTGAGTCTCTGACAACGGATTTCTAGCTCAGAGCGAGCTCTCCTTTCTTCTTCATAACTCTGGATTGAAAATATCAAATTAAAAATTGTAACAATTATCTCAGAGCTCTCAAGAGAGAAATGTGCATCTAAACCTCCATTAATGATTTGATCTGGCAGCGGTGACTCTCCAAATCTTCAGTCAGGTCAGACTTTTTCATCTGCAGCTCAGTAGCAAGTGCTCTCAGAGGGTTTACAGCTTCATAAAAACGAATCTACGTGGACATACACAATTTTTGCATCAATTTAAATCACTTTAATCTTAGAGTATAATCTTAATATATATGCTTCTTACTGCCACAAACTCAGGGATGGTAAGTTTGTCTTCGGAAAGGTCTTTCAATTCTGTATATTTCTCCTCAGACAGCTCTAGATCCCTCAAGCTTCGGCGGAGATCACCCGCCCGGTCACACAACTGACGGTTTGTCTCTTCCAGTTGCTTCTGTCTGAGCATGATGGTGTCCATCTCCTGCTTCCTCAAGGCTTGCTGCTTCCTGTACCCCCATAAGCCACAATTTTTTTATATAAATAAATACCTAAAAAGGATTAAAGCATGTATAACGAACCCATTCTCCTCTTGCTGTAGTTTTAACTGGCTGTCCAAACGCAAGGTGAGCACCTGCTTCTGATGGAGAGCATCATTCAACCTTTCTTCGAGCTCTTCTACCTACAAACAAATGCAACAAACTCTCAGATAAATAAAGATTGGATAACCTCTGCTTTATGAAATGGAACTTAGTCTGTTCTCTCTACCTTTGTGAGGTGGTCCACTTTGAGGTTGTCAATAAGCAGATTTTTCTGCGACAGTTCTATCTTGAGCTTTTGAAGGTTGTGAAGCAACTCTTTTCTTTCCAGGAGTTGCTTTGTGATTTTGCCCGCACCATCTTTCTCATCCGAGGACGATATATCTTCTGTGGGAACTGTTGTTTCGAGGCTAATGTCCTCGGACTCAATGGAGCTGGAAATGTTTGCGGTGGTGTGCTTTGGCTTCTTAAGAGGCATTTTAACCCCGGTTTATTCTACACTCTCATACCACGCGTAAATGCTAACAGAAAATAATGAGGTTGAATATTAGTCTAATGTCTGGAGACTGTAGCTTAGCTTAAGGGATAAAGAAGGTCTTTAGGTTGGTGACAGCTGGTATAATCTTAACCAGGTAACAGTCGTAATACGGCTATTTTAGGTTAACAGCAACCTAACTCTGATAAGCTTATGACTGAAATTACGACAGAAAACATCTTACTAACAGTTCAAAATTAATGACCACTAAAATTTTATTTTAACTCATTACAAAGTAATATTTACACCTTACGACTACAGTTTTTGAGCGTCCCGCCTCCCGTGGAAACAACGACAACCAACAAAGAGGAGAGAAGAGGGACTCTCAGAAACGCGTATCGTTGGCTAGGAACGCGCCATCTACCGGAACACACCCAAGAGCGACTCTTATTTTGAAATGAACACAAAATTCGAGACCGGAAATAAGGAAAGTGTTTTGTGTTTTGGGGTCCCTTGAATCCTTCGTGGATAATGTAAATGTAATTTTGTAAAATAGATTAACGATGTCTCGTCATAACGTGATCGGACCTGCACTGCCACCGACAATGAGTACAAATATAAATGATGATTCAGATGAAGATGGAGCAAGTAAGTTAACGTCAATAGCTGAGCTTCACATCATTTTGACTTTCAGAAAATATAATTCAACCGATAGCAAGTCATGTTGTCGATACAAATGGATAATTAAATTTTGCATTTAGTTGTAGGTCCAGCTTTGCCTCCTCTTTACAAAGCTTCTGAATCCTCGAGCTCATGTGAAGACAGTGATCAGGAGGAAGTTGTGTTCAAGAGGGCCAGATACTCATCATCTATGGACCAGTCTTCTTCGAAGTATGAACTTTGATCATTCTCGGAATTTTTTGTTTATCTGTGAATCGTTGCAGATACATCGAAGGGAATACATATTTAACTCCCTTTTGATTTTGAAATATTACCCAGACAAGAAATTACTGTCCATAAATTTAATGACAGTTTTGTCAATCCCTTAATTGTAGGCTAGATGTTTCTAGCAGTAGATGTCTACCAGGAATGTGTCCCACTCAGATCCTTTCCAAGTCATTAAGGTTTCTGCAGCTCAAACCTTGAGCTCCCTCCATTATATTCAATGGGCCATTCCAGGAAGTCCTCAAATTTCTTTTTGAGCCACTCCCTTTTTTCCTTTAATCTGCGTTTACAGTTATTGTCATGCTGGACTACCCATCCATGATCCATTGTCAGTGCCCTTGGCATTTTAAAGGAGACTGTCACCTAAGATGTGATTCTCATTGTTGTGGTGCTTTTACTATGTCCACTATGATAAAAAAAAACTCCCCACAAAGCATAATGTTTCGAACATCACGTTTGACTGTGGGGTTAATGTTTTTGGTTTCACAAACAGTTTTTCTTTCCCAAACATGGCTAGTTGAATTGATGCCAAACAGTTCTCTTCTAATCGTAGAGTATTTGTTCTTTAATCTTCTCACCAAACTACTATGTTATGGGTTTGTGCTTATTACGGCTTTGTGTAGGTCAACAAGCCATGGAGAGCTCTTTACAACTTCTCAGAGGGGGTGAAACTATAATTTTTTCTTGCATGTAACACAGTATTTTGTTTTTGATTGTTCTGTAATATTAGCAGACCAACTGTGGCTAAAAGGATAGAAACAGAGCAAAATGATGAGTCGGGTGACGGTTTCTTTGGTCCAGCTCTTCCCCCAGGATATCAAAAGCAAGACAAGTCTCCCGAAGGGTAATGACATAAGTTTGAAACATCTTTTGTTACTTCATAAACAATGCTGTCTTGTAATTAACTTTGTCTGGGGGGCAATATTTTTTTTCTCACAGTCCACCTTTGCTTGGACCAGCCCTCCCTCCTGGATTTAAAAAACAACATGATGAGGACGAAGAGGATAGCAGAGGGTTTTCAGGACCAGCTCTTCCCCCAGGATATTGCAAGGCAGACAAATCTCCTGAGAGGTAATAGCTTTCACTATCATTCTCTTGACTCTTTCCATCATGAAGTCTATGACCATTTCAAGTTGATTGTGGTTTCTTGTTTACCTTTTCATCTAGACTTCCTACAATTGGACCAGCTTTACCTCCAGGCTTCAAAAGGCAAGATGTTTTGGAAGAAGATGAAGAAGAAAACTCAAGGTTTTCAGGACCTGCTCTTCCACCAGGTTATACAGCAGATTTGTCAAGCAGTGATGGAGAAGATGATGGTTATGATGTCATTGGCCCCATGCCATCTAAAGGACCATGCCAGGTGTCTGTTGCAGTGGACATCGAAAGAAGGGCACAAAAAATGAAAGATAAACTCACAGGTGTTGATGTAAGTTTTATTAAATATTATATTGTGGCCATAAAATAATAACATCTTAAGGATTGTTTGCCTTTAGTGTCATTCATGGATCACTAGCTAATATTCTGGATTAGTGTTATTTTAGATATTTCTGCTTTTAGTTACCTAATATGCAATAATATCATCTTATATTTTGACAGTTTAAGTCATATTACCTGGTTAATTTAACATTGTTCACCACTTTTATACTATTAATACATACAGGACAAGGAGATATATAAGATTTCATTGTTATGACCCTACACCAACATTGTGTATGATATTCACAAACAATACCTTGCCAAAAGTATTCATCTAAATGATTATATTTCCAACTTCCAGTTTTCTGCACAGCAGAGCCTAGATATTCCAACCACCGACTAGTGTTTAGGAAGTGTTATTGCAGAGCTACATAGACAGAACACAGATGTATAATGCTCACTATGGCGTGGGCTACAAAAACTTGTGCTGCTGGTAGAATGGTGAAAATTTCCATTTACACATTCTTAAATCTTTCAAAACACCTTTCCAGAAGAGTTCAGACTACAGATGGTTGGATGATTCAAACAAATGCATTACGAGTGGATTGCCACGTAATTTCATGTACCAATGCTATTGCAAATTATAGTATTTGAAGTCAAGTACTTTTTACTTTGATCACTCCAACATTAGAACCCTTTTTTTTTTAATTCCTTCTTTTATGGTTCTAGAGTTGTTCTTTATATTGTGCAACCCTAAACATATTCATTCAGTCTAACACATTTTTTCAGACTGGCCCAAAAACTCTTTCCAGAGAGAGCTGGATGACTGAGTTGCCTCCGGAGTTGCAGCATGTGGGCCTAGAAGCACGAAGCTTCAAGAAAAGATCTGGCCCAGAAAACAAAGACCGTTCTATCTGGACTGATACTCCTGCTGACCGTGAGCGCAAAGCTAGGGTGAGTTAGCAAGGAATAAATTACCAACAGTAATTATTATTTTAATTGAAGTATGTATGTATGTGCGCTATGCAAAAATGACATTTTGAAATATTTCACAACTTGGAACGTCTTTATTGTTCGTCTTAGGAGCGACAAGAAGCTAAAGAAAAGGGGGAGTCTGCCAAGGATGATGTGCCTCGTCTGCCTCAGAAAGAGATTGAAATGGCTGAAAAGGTTTCAAAATATAATGTAAGTTCTTGTAGTTTTGTAACAGTATCAGTGTGTCGTATTTATTATTCTGTGTAAGTGATATGTGAATATTAAAGAGTTTTTCCTTGTAATGTTAGTCGTATTAACATGATTCTGATGGACCTTTTAGAGGTTATTGTGACTGTAGATCTGAGTCTCAAAATGCTTACTCTTCTTAGGAGTCCAAGCGAGGTGAATCTCTCATCAGTATGCACACTAAGAAGATGAAGTGTAAAGCTGAGGAAGATGCTAAAAAGGCAGTGGAGAGAAGACCGTTTGACAGAGATATGGACCTTCAAGTAAATCGCTTTGATGAGGCTCAGAAGAAAGCGCTGCTGAAGAAGTCTCAAGAGCTGAACACACGCTTCTCACACAGCAAAGACCGCATGTTCCTGTGAGGGATTTGAAGTCAGGACTTTTTCATGGACTGTAAATGTCCTGAAACATTAAAATATTTTGATATGTGTCACAATATACAAGTTGAAATTGAGTTTTAAGGATGATGCATTAGTTAAGTAAAAATTGTGGATGATATCTTTTCATATCAATGTTTGTCATTTTTCAAGAATGTGTACATTTTTTCACAGAATCTGTTGTTTTGTTGTCATAGATTGATATTTTACTGTCCTGGTGGATTTGTAATCAAACTGTAAAATGGAGAAAAAACAGTTAGACTTTTAAAATGTACAGAATGCCACATTTGCATAGGTATTGTTGCTCTTACTTGCATTACCATGCCTGATTACCGGTAAGTCTCTAAAATTCTCCACAAATGGTGTAATGTTATTGATTCATTGGGCTTGCACATTTTACAAAGTTTCAAAATTGGCAACATTGAGAGAGAGAAGACTAAAAAACAGTATTACAATTGGAGTTCAATGAGAATATACTTTTTTTGAAGTAATGATGTTAATCTGATGTTTTATTCATCGTGTTCAATTCCATATTTTTTCCTTATTATTTAGGTTTAAGAGACAATTTATGTGGTACTGTATTCTTTCAATAGACACTTGTTTAGCCTTTAGTGTTTTAATTAAATACAGAGAAAGGTGTACTTTGCAATTAAATTCATTTTCAACCAATAAATGAGAGCCTTTAAAGTCGGATTTACGAAAAGGTTCTCACAAAAGGGCATTTAAAAGTGACGGATGATATATAAACAAATCCTCACAAGCGATCGAACATTTTTGACAAATAAAAAAAGCATTAAGTGCAGCAAGAAAACAAACAATTCTTTAATATCAGAGAAAGCCAATAAATAAAAGTGAGAAAAAATAAAAAGGGGACTTCCAATGACTACAGAGAGCGAGTTAAATATTATGAATCAGGCATTGAACAATCATTTTACAATCGCGTTACTTTTTACCCTTCGAGGCCACCATACAAACCGGCTCAGTACTAGTCTAGCTAACGTGCGTGTGTCGTAGTTTAAAGCAGAATTATATCCATGAAATAAATACAATTAATATTTAAACTACTCTCAAGCATGTCTGACAAAGGAGAGGTCGATTTAACCGGTGCAAAACAGAACACCGGTGTATGGCTGGTCAAAGTAAGCGGTTTGAGCTAAATGGCACTGGAATTAATGACATGCAGCTAAAGCTAATAGCATAAACAGCATTCCCATATGAAAGTAATTTCTGTGCATTCTTAAAGGTTCCGAAGTATTTGTCACAACAGTGGGCTAAAGCAACGGGAAGAGGAGAAGTTGGAAAGTTACGAATTTGCAAGTAAGTTGTCAATTTAAGTTTCTAAGCTTGGCAGCATTAGAAACTTTAAAGTATTTGTCTTTTATAAGCAATACTGACACAACTGTTCTTGTTTATTCAGGAATCAAGGAAAAGCAGAGGTAACTGTCTATACGCCCGGTTGTTTATTTGTGTTTATGTGCTGTGGGTTCGAGCG